>JAVQKC010016396.1:0-12151 GCA_036025475.1 Philypnodon macrostomus
ACTTACTTTGGCAGAGAGCAATGAAACTTGGTACAGTGATTTTCCACAGTGTACCCAACATAAAATATTATTATGACCCCACCCTACAACAAACAGGAAGTCAGCCATTTTGGATTGAAATTGGTAAATTCTAGTCCTGGTTTAGTCCTAGCCCCCCTCACGACACTGTCTAAACGCTGTCCGAGCAGTATTTCTGGTGTTAGAAGTGAAATCAACTAGACGCGTCTTTTTTGCTTCAAACATGTCTGGTGTGAACGTGGCATAAGACAGGAACAAACTATCTGTGCCGGTTGTCGGAGGTTTCCAAAAAAAAAACCTAAAAAAACTTTTAACCACTTTTGACTTCTCCTGGGATATGACACCCTCAGAGCCGAACAAACATCTTCTCCAATCGGATATGGTGGTGCTTCTCTGGGTGCGTTTGTATCATCCAATGCCTGGTTCAGAGAGCAAAAACAACCATAATCATCTTTCTTTTACTTTCTTATGCTTGGTTTGAACTTCAACGGCTCTGTCTTGAACATATGTGCATGACTAAATTCAATTGGCTTATTGTGAGTTTTTTGAGCTCTCAAGCAGGTAAACAGGGCTACCTAATGTGTCAGTCTGGCCACTTGTGTGTCACTGTAGCCCGTCTAAGGCTTGGAAGGCTCCTGATAATAATCTACTAATCTACTAACAGTAACAGCTACTAATTGGGCATCTAAATGGATCTTCTTTTGCAAATGATTCCCATATGCTGATAAACTGGCATCCAGTCAGTCCACTGCAGTATGGAGCTTCTTCTTCATTGTCCTTGATGTCAGTTTTTTTTTTTCTGGTCAAATAAGTCTACCTAATAATGAGGTCACTGGTTTGAATAATGTGTATACTGTTATATAGTGTGCAATACCTCTTATTCACAAAGCACAGTGCAAATTGGCGGTGTAGTTAGCCTTGCCACTAACTGATCACCGAACCGCACCCCAAGGCCCATAGTTGCTGGGAAAGGCTCCAGCTAATAATCCTAACTCGCAACGTCTACTAATAGACTCCCAAGTGTCACCTATTCCATCCATGGCAGTATGGGTTGTACGATTGATTCAGTTCACAGCACATTTCTGAAAGCATTGAAAGAAGAATCAACTGTTAAACTTCCACAAGAATCCTTTCAGAACATGTTTGTAGTGCCATTGTGTGCCTTTTTTGCATATATTTTGTTTTGTGCAGGGGATATTATATAAAAAAAAATTAGATTTTGATGCGATTGCGATTAATTGTCCTCATATGTAGCTCCTCCAGTGGCCTGTTCCCCTTAGGTAAGTGACATGATACACTTCTTTATGACCATAATGCCATGTCTGTCTATGGAAACAACTCTGCCATCCCAACCTGCACAGCCCCACTCCAGCAGCAGCCGAGCCTAATGTGCCTCACTTGTCACACTCCGAGTCGATGGGCTGCTCTGTACGGTGGCGTTAGTCATGTATCTTGATAGTAAATGTGATCGTTGTCAGTGCTCCGAGCTCTACTTCTCCTCCAAACACCAGCCGTCTCACCCTCGCCACTGTCTGCACTCTCCTGACAGACCACACAGGGCTTGTTCTGAGGCCCATTCTCGCTAATCTGATCAGGCAGGCAAATACGCCGGGAAAAGCGCTTTAATGATCCCCCTAATTACCTCAAGTCAATACCAACTGTATTATTAGACTCGGGGAAAATATTCCATTAGGGTGCCCCCCGTGGGAGGCACCCTACGGGAGCCCCCCCCCCCCCCCCCCACGCGTGCGCTGATGTCACGCGCCGCGCGCCCCCTACGCTTGTAATTAATTTTATTTACACACGCAGGAATGCACAAGGTCGCACCTGCAGCCCGGAGCCGCCCGACTCGCCCGCCTAATCAGATCTGTCATAATTACCATTCTGCATGCTTCTGACACACGCCGGCAAATATTTCAATTTAACTACAGCCACTAGCTCAGGCAGATGCAGGCAGAGCTAAGTGTGTGTGAGGAGAGAGAGAGCTGAGGGAGACATTAGGCCCAGCCAAGTGCACTCCAGTCCTTCTGCTAAGGTCTCTACAACTGTACAATATGGATGGAGAATAAAACACATTTTATTTGTTTTTTGTGTGCAATTAAATTAGTGATGCACATATATATATATATATATATATACACAGAAAAATATTTACCATTGGCTATGTCTATCTTTAGGGTGACAAAATGTAAAAAAACAATAATTTATGGACAAATAAATAATTAAAATATCACCATCAGTATCGGCCAAGAACTTTCATATCGGTGCATCCTTAAATGAAATGACTATTTGTGGCACCTGACCAAATTTTATTTGGCCCTTTACATAAAAAATAAAAGGCTTTGTTAATGGCCCTTCACCTTCTTTAAGCAGCATTGCAACAGACACATCTTCAGCTATTGCCAGAAAGACACCATTTATCATTATGTTACCTGCATTACTTACACATTCTTGCACAGTTGCACTTGGACAGTTATTGAAGTGATGATGGTTTACTTTGTCTATAAAAAATAGAATAGAATTTACTAAATACCTATTTAAGGATTGGACAGCCCTGAATAAGATAGTTTGTATTCGAAAAAAGAATAATTCATATTTACTATCATTACACCTTACATCTGTTTGTGATATTAAACGGTTAACCAGCCAATTGCATTGCATCAAGCTACTAGATAGATAGAAGTTCAAACCAAGCATCAGAATGAAGAAAGTGACTGAACTAATCCTAAAGTATTTCAGATATACATACAACCATATCAAGGGTTTTCTGAATAATGGTCTGAAAAACAAAAAATACTACCTAGAGTGCCTAGTGTGTATTTAGCCAATGAAAACATTGTTGCAGTGTTGAACCAAGGTAACCAGGTTGTGGTGGTTGTTTGATACAGTTATTCAAATGTATTCCTTCATATAGGTTAATTCAATTCAGAATCTATTAGCATGGCCTAGGGGAGTCTATGGCTGTATATATGAAATGTTCCAATAGTGTAATCAATGATGATATATCTGAAATGAAGAATTCTAACATTTTAAATTCATTACAGTTTTATGAAATACTTTAACAAAATTGATATCCGACATGAGTTATCTGCTTTGTGTTTTTAGAGAGTAATTGAGTATTCTTGGAAACTAGTTGATGCACACAACATGAACCTGTGTTCCCAAAATGGAGTTGGTAGTGTGTAAATTTGAGATTTGGAGATTATTTTTGTGTTTTTTGTGTTTGCTGAAGGAATGAATAAACATTGGCTGTAGCTCCTGGCCCCTGCATAGTTTTTTTGCTTATAGCAACATATTAATATATGTTCTGTTCTTCATGTTTAAAAGCCCAGTGTGCTCTGGTTTGTCAATGCAACCTCTGTGTGCATAGTAACTGGTCATCTCCACACCCTTGTCATGCCAATATGCCATTTTCATATTGGCTTAGACAATAGTTCAGCAATGTACTTGCCGAGGGCTTCAGTCATTTGTGACATCAATCAGTCTTTAATATCCAGATGCTACTGTGCCAAGCCATATTGGAGGTAGAAACACAATCATCTTGCGACTTGGCCAACATAGGATTTCTTCTAGCAGCTTGTAGAGTTATGAACTGCTCTTTTGTCTTGTAGTCAAAGAGGTGTGCTCAGGGTTTGGGGGGAGGGACAATGTGTCTAATAAGAGTTGATCTAGGGGTGGGCAATATGGTAAAAATATATGATTTTACTAAGCCAATATCACAATTTGAGTTCACTTTGTATTTTTTTGTCTTACAGAGAAGACTACTGCTATCAGTGTATTCATAAACAAACCAACCAACCAACCAACAAATTCAGTGTACATCCAATTCAATGTTCATCATACTATTTAATATATTAATTTCTCTTTTCTATTGTTATGGACACTGGCATTGTTCCATTAAAAATGAGCAGAGCATAAATTAATGCACTGTAGCACAATTCAACAAACATATCACAATACAATCTTTTATCACACACAACTATACTTTCGAGGTGCAAATAGTTCATAATCTTGCTTAAACTGACTAAACGTTGGAAGTACAAGTTGTGTTATGTCTGGGTGGGGACAAGACCATGCTTTGTAACTGACAGAAAGAGCTAAAATAAATTGAATGAACCAGACAATGGCGTTTTGTGTTTCTCGCTCCTTGTAACTGACATGTGCCTAGGAGCAGCATACAGCCCTGTGCAGATGTAGTGTAGAAACCTGCCTCTCAACTGGCTGCACATGCGTCCTCTCTCCACTGTACCGCACTGTAAAAACCCACTGCAGCGCGGTGGACACCCATCTGCCGAATAACGCCCAGCCCGGAAATAGTCCTGATGCTCAGACATATGTGAATATCCCGCAACAATAAGCAATAATTGACTGCACGAGTCAGACTAAAGCTCACTACACAAAGAGAGTGAACCAAGGGGAGGGGAGGGCAGAGGGAAAGGGGTCAGCAGCCTTAAGTGAACTGCAGGAACAACAAAGGAACATATGATGGCTGAGTATTTCTGTAACAATGGAGTGTGTATTGGAACATTGTATGGGTGGTTAGATGTTAAAAAAACAACTTCAACCTGGAGAGACTCAAAATAAATAAATGAAAGTGTTTGGAGTTGGATTTATTGAAATATCTTCTGGCATTTAGACCCCAGCAGGAAAAACATTGAGCAATGCCTTGAAGGTGAAGAACAGGGTAGAGATTAGGAAGTCTTCCCCCCGCGGCCTAGACACTGGTGGCGGTGGAGACTAGGTGGATTTTCAGAGATGATAGGAGGTATATTTGATACAGAGGAGGTGATGGGGTGGAGGAGGGCTGCATGAGCTGACTGTTGAAGAGGTGATGCTGTTTAAATTTGCTGGCTTGAGCAATGATGAGGAGGAGTCTTCTAGGCAGCAGGTGTAGGTGATCAGCTGGGAGTAGTCTTCCAGGCTGAACATCCGCTATGGCTCCATTTTCAAATAGTTCAAGTTTGATTAAAGCAGTAGTCCTGTGACCGTAAGTCCCAATATTGTATCCAGCAGTACCATAGCTTTATTTTCAAATGATACATGCTGTAAGAGAAGAATGGCTTGAGTAGTAGAATACATGGAGGAAGATGAATAATTAGAAATAGAAAGCACTTAAAAAGCACAGACCTCCGCCAAGGCAGCTGTTTTGAAAAAATCCTGGATCCAGACCACGATTCAAATTACTCTTAAAAATCAAATCAGTTGTTCCTTGTGTCATTCCTGACCTTCCCTAAAAATGTCATCCAAACCCGTTCAGTAGTTTTTTAAGTAACGTCACTGACAGACAGACCGATGGAACAAACAATAGCATCCATAGCGGCGCTAATAAAACTATAAATAGGAGTGTGTAGATTAAAGGTAGCAGACAATTTTCTCGTGCATTTCTTTGGCTATTTTCCATTAGCCTGGCAATAATTTGGATTTCAATGTAAATATTTGTATGGTGATGAATTATTTAAATCCACTGGAAGCAGAGTTGGACATCTTTTGAAATGACAGCTAGGCCCTAAGGAACGCAGGATTTGCGCACAGAAGAGAATGATGCAATTCTACTGTGTACATTAAGCCATTTTTCCCTTTGAGGCAAGCTCTCGAAGATTAAAACTGAGTCATCTAAATCATTTGAAAATAATTTTTTTTTCACACATTTTTTACTGAAGCAGGTTGCTCCAGATCGTGGTGCCAGATTGCCGGCATTGTGAACATCCAGAGCTTTAGCGGTGAAAATTTGCCAGTCTGAATCACAAGTGCCAAACAATTAATCTGTTTTTGGAGCGGCCGCGTACAGAAGTCTTAGCCAAACGCAGCACATTTTACTGAAGAGGGGTCAAGACCTCTGCAGATACAATAAGCAAGTCGACAACAATAACAGACTGAAGGCTAACAGTTCCACATTGTGAAGGCAGAGTGTGACTGTGCAGGAAGCAGGGCCTGCGTAGTCGCTATAAGGGAGTTTTCTGTGGAGCGATATCGAGATCTGCCAGTAACCAAGAGAAGCCTTTTAGAGTCCGAGGCCAAGTCAAGACCAAGGCACATCGAGACCAGTTTGAGACCAGACAAGTTGGATGAATAAACCAAAAAGAAGAAATGTATTTATTTATTTAATAATAGCCCACGATACTACCGTCAAACAACCATAGTCAACTTTTTGCGTGGTGTGGCAGCTCACACAAACTGATTTGATGTTGCTGTAAATGCCAGGGAAGGGACTAAAGAAAAACATGTGTGGCAGCTCACACAAACTGATTTGATGTTGCTGTAGCGGCCAGAGGAGAAACTGAAGAAAAACTCAACCTGTCATGCATGTTTAAACTGTTTCTTATTATGGGAAACCTCCAGACTATTAATAATTTAATTTAATGAAAAGAAATATATGAAATGTTTTATTTATTAAATCATATACAGATGTCCAAGACGGTCACAGGGCTGAGTATAATCATCTTCGAGAAAGAGTGGTTGCTGCAATTCCAGAACTTTACATCATGGCTGCAGCGCTAATAAAACCAGCAGAGACATTCAGATAGAAGCAGATGGAGCATAAAGAATAACCAAAGGCAAATGACCGCTCACTCCAACATGAAGAACATTAAACATCTGTGGCTCTCTGATGGATTTGTAGTTCTGCCTCCACACAGAAGTGAGGACTTCCTTAACTGCCACTACTGCCACTGTTTTGGCCTTTGGCTGTGGTCAAGTACAATACAAATGTATCCCAAATTCTTTGCAACATCTGTTTGTCATATCATTCTGAAGACTGACAGGTGAAGTGAATAACACAGATGATCTCTTCATCGTGGCACGTTTGTGGGTGGAATATATTGGGCAGCAAGTGAACATTTTGTCCTCAAAGTTGGTGTCTGAAAGCAAGGAAAGTGTAGTATGTGGTGTGAGAAGTTAATTTGACATGGGCAACAATTGTGGCGATATCCCAAGACCTCAGCTTCTGTGAGTGTTTCCGGGCTGCTGTGGTCAGTATCTATCAAAACTGAACAGTGGTGAACCAGTGATGCAGGTGAGTGGTGAAGGTTACACTTTTTTCAGTGTCGCTACAGTTGCCCCGGGCCTCACTGACAGAGACATGGCTCACACTAACACATTCGTAACACATTTAACCACCGATATCATGCAGAGGGTAGATAGCTGCATAGTGCATAACAAATATTTAATTGCACTATATTAAAATATAATATATTATAATTAAAGAGTAAATTCTCCTGACGCAATTTGAGCTTTTTTTTATTTATTTTCTTAGTTACTTTTATTCCCAAATGCTAAACCGTAAGCCTACCGTAGACCAAATGACTTTGCATGCATTTGTATATTTCTTGAACTTTGTCTAGCTCAGTGGTGCTCAAACACTGGGTCGCCCCAAGAAAAAATATCACTTAAAAAAAAACTAATTTTTGGCATGTCTATGCATGTCTAAAAGGCCAATACGAAACCATAAAAAAAGAAAAAAACGTATTATAAAAAATAACCTGTCCAATTATTATGGGCAAAAAAATATGGGTCCCCTAAAAAAAGTTTAAGAACCACTGGTCTAGCTGATTGGCAGAAATGTTATTCTCAGTAAAGCACATGCATTAACTGAGAGTCTAAGCTGTATATTTGCACGTTGTTTACTCCATCTCCTGTTGTTGTGTAGCTGAGGCAGATGGAGAATGCACAGAGGACACAAACAGTGAGATAACCACCTACATGCGTCTGATTCCATCAATTATAAGAGCTTGATTGAGATTTAATTCCGAGCCTGGCTTTAATTGCTAATATCAAAGCATAATTAAGATGATAAATCATGAGTGATCTTATTGAATTAAAGATTGAAATAGCGGAGAACCTGTAAATTGTCTGTGTCAGCTAAATAAGTGCTGGTAATTGGCCTAGAAGTTTGCTTTAGGTTTTAATGAAAATGAACAAATTGTTTTCTGTTAAGAGCTTTAAAAATGCATATAATGTATTGTTGTTTTATGGTCCTTGTACTTCATTATCAATGGAAGAGCTGCTATATGGGCCTAAATACAGCCTAATCGCTATGCAATGTTTTTACACAAATTACCCACTGCAGCCTTGCCTTACTATGGCAACATGCTAGTTGTGCGAGAATTGTAGTATGTAAAGCATTATGTAATAAAGCTGCAGTACCTGATGTATTTGTGCAAAAAAATAATGACACAGTCAATAGTACAGGATTACTCTGAGACCCTCTGTGGGTTGTATTATAGGGGTTTTTGTTTTAGAGCGCAGGGACACCACAACCAATCACATGCTTTCACAGGACAGGAGATCTCTGATTGGTTGAAATATTGTTTATTTATCAAGAACTAGAATCTATGAGAGGTTATGTTTTATATTTCACAGCTTATTCACAGTTATTTTATTTTTTTTTAGTTCAAAGGAAAAAAGAAAAGCCAAATTCAGACCACTGCTCGTTATTCTCAAACTTTCTGGCTTATGACAGAGGGTTGAGAAGGAGAGGAAAGAAATGTTCAAACATAGACAGGGTTTTGTTTTTTTTGTTTTTTTGTTTTTTTTCCTGCAACTTTAAAAACCCATAAAGATTTTAAATGTAGTGTCTTGAGACCTGAGTTTACTAATTTCTACAATGTACCAAAGCAATGTACTTCCCTGGACAACAGTAGTATCTTTGTGTAGGCTGGTGTTGTGCTAACTTAGCTCTGCCGGTCTAATCCAGAGCAAAAACAGGCAAACTGTTGGACATCTGTTGGTTTATTTTATTTATTTGGTGGTGACCGAGGTCAGCCTGATGGGCCTGATAAGACTAAATGAGATTAGAGAGAGGTGTTGTCCCAGCCGTGTGACCGTCTGATTGAGCCAGTGTTTTTGCAGTGTCCTGAATGGTGAATGGTCCTATGTACGCCACTCAATCTCACACATCAATTCAACTATTGTACTTGGAAATATTTTTATCTGAACGCCAGGCTGCTATTTATACTGCAGTATACAATAGTGCGCTGAACAGTTTATTTGCTTTATCAAGAGGTCCCACTGAGCAGTCTGATTTTTAGCATACATAAACATTAAACATTTACCATTTACATTTAAAAATGCGTTTTTTTAAGTCCTGCAATTTGTGTCAAAAACTATTTTATTCATTTTTTATTATGTTTAGACAATCTTAGCCCACATGAATGGGAATGTTGACTTGAATGACCCTCATGAATGAGTTTGCAATAAACAAAAGGGCTTCAATTATAGAAGCATTGACATTTAATCTCATTAATTGCCAAATATTTCATTTGGCCAACAGACCAGTGATACATTTTTATTTTGGCCCCCCTGAGGAAAAAGGTTTGGGTACCCCTGCTTGTTCTTTGGTTTATAAAATTGGATTCCCATTCACACAAGTAATCAGTGATATCACAAAATATGTTGTTTGTATTTTTATCTGTCTGCAATATACACTGTGAAAAAAGTTTTTGTTTTGTATCTATTGCCATTGAAAAAAATAGGTAATGAAGTTACATAGTTTTTATATTTGAAACCAAAAAGATACATTTAGTTTTTTCAAAGGGTTAAACAAATGCCAATTAAATAAATATAAGTCCCATTAACCCCTTATTGAAAGTTATTTGTGACTATCCACTTAGCAATCAGTTTCCTCAGCTTTTTCCAAGTAAGGTTAACACGTCACAATTTACAGTGTGCTATTTATCCTGCAGTATACAATGGTTCGCTGAGGAGTCTGTTAGCGGTTAATTTGGCACCACCTGACCCGGGACATCCACAGAGCAGTGGTCAGAGAGCTGCTGTGAGTGAGTTAAAGGCTTGGAGCGTCCTAATCACTAATCACTGGTTTAAAATTAATGAAAGATGAAGCAACAGTGACCCAGAGGGGAGCAGATTATGGAGCAATATTGTCACAGGTGTGAGCCGATACTCAGATAATCCTATGCTCTCACCACTGCATCTGTGAGGGTAATTCAGGGGTGGATCTATACATTAAATACAATCTGAGCTTTTGTAATAATTACTTGTGGTGTAGTTCCACTCAAGACTATTGTATTAGACTACATTGAACATGGGTTTAAACGTTTAAGACAGGTAAATTTCAAGTTCAAGTTTCAAGTTTATTTGTCATATGCAGGTTCAACACAAGGTCAAAAATGCAATGAAATGCTTAGGATCAGAAGAACCTTTTGACTCGCTAAGATAGTCAGGATTAAATAAGGTGTAAGTAGAGTATTTCCCAGGTGGTAAAATACTTCAGATGAATTTCGTATTGCACATGCTATAATATAATATTGCACATGTAGTAAGTAGCTTTGACATTGAGTTGTAAGAATTACAACAGGAACAAAACCAGGGCTGAATCTCATGAATGAGAAAACCAGGGCTAAATTAGGGTTGAACTAGGGCTAAAGCAGATCTAAACCAAGACTGAGGCCTAGTCCACACAGAGACAAAAACACATATTTTTTCATAGAGATTGCATAATTTGATCACATCTGAGTGCAGCTCATGTGGGTTACAGAGAGATATGGGGCTACAACATAGGGGTGGGCGGTATGGTGAATCGTGATAGGAAGTTATGAGAATCGGCTTTATCTGGGAAGATGGTTGAATCATGATACAGTGCATTAATTTATGCTCTGTTCTTCAATGTCATTTTTTTACTGTAACAATTCCAGTGTTTATATTAATACAAAGTAATAATAAATAGTATTAAGTATTATGATGAACACTGGATGTTTGTAATAAAAAGTCAACTAAAATTGAAATTGTGACCTTAACCTTAATAAAATTGTGATATTATATTTTTACCATATTGCCCTTTTAATGATACTTATGGACATGCCAATCAGAGGTAAGATCGGGCCTAAAAAATCCAGCCCGACCCGACCCAGGCCCGCGGGTGTTAAAGCCCGACCCAGCCCGAGCTCGACCAATTAACTTGATTTGCAGGCCCAAGCCTGAAGCAAACCCGAAATCACTTTTGCCAGTATAGCTGTTTAAATGCCTGCGTCGAGGTGCCAGTCTTTTTACTCTCGTAAGAAAGCTACATTCAGCGAAGCCAACGCAAGTTTCTGTAGCATTTTCAATTATCAATGTGAAGCTTTTCCTCACCTCACTCTTCCCGGTGTGTGTTTGCCTTTTAAGTTCCCCTGTCTTTAGTTTATCCTTGACTTCTTGCTGCTCCATAATCAGGGATACCAGGTCAAAATAGATGCCAACTTGTGGAAGGGAAGATTATTAAGAGGGCGGCGTTCACATGCGCAGAACATGCTCTGGCTCTGGGGCTCATATAGTAGTTAAATAGCAATTACCTTACAGCGCCTTCTCTGTTTTATCCAAATTATTTATTTTATAACACGTATTCCTTAGTTTAGTATCCACATTCCATACATCGTTTTAGTATACACTTTTATAAACATATATTTATTAAAAAATATTCAGCGAGATAGAAGCCCGGTCCGACCCGAACGTAATGAATGACATTTTAGGCCCGACCTGGCCCGGTCGGGCTTGGTCTTAAGATCTTACCTCTAATGTAAAGTAGATTGTCTGTAGTCTGTAGTGGTCAGGGGAGGGACTAAAGTAAAACTCAACTATGATTGGTCAAAGTGGTAACCCACAAAGTATGATTTGATGTTGCTGTAGAGGCCAGGGGAGGGACTAAAGTGAAATAATACAACAGATTATCTACTGTACATCATAGAATAGGGTCAGATAAAACATATTTAAACTTCACCTTTAAGAGTTAAAGGCTGCACATAATATTTTAAAATTGTTTTTTGCAATATCAACAAGTGCAATATCCACACACCTGGTTTAGTCCTGGTTTAGTCCTGGTTTAGACCTGGTTTAGTCCTGGTTTAGTCCTGGTTTAGACCTGGTTTAGTCCTGGTTTAGTCCTGGTTTAGTCCTTGTTTAGACCTGGTTTAGTCCTTGTTTAGACCTGGTTTAGTCCTGGTTAAGTCCTTGTTTAGACCTGGTTTAGTCCTTGTTTAGTCCTTGTTTAGACCTGGTTTAGTCCTTGTTTAGACCTGGTTTAGTCCTTGTTTAGACCTGGTTTAGTCCTGGTTTAGACCTGGTTTAGTCCTGGTTTAGTCCTTGTTTAGACCTGGTTTAGTCCTGGTTTAGTCCTGGTTTAGACCTGGTTTAGTCCTTGTTT
>JAVQKC010016407.1:0-64028 GCA_036025475.1 Philypnodon macrostomus
TCTGTATATAGGGACACACTCGCCTCTGCAGCAGTCTGGTTGGGGATGACAGAGGATGCAGTAAATACGCACCCACACACAGTTTAAATATCACAAAGAAGTGTTGGCCCGGGATGTTATGTGAAATGATAGCTTCTGACAGACACATGAGAAGACTGCTCACGCCTGCACGTGTCCACCAGTATGTCAAGTGATAAGTTTCACAATTACCATAAAAAGAAGAAGAGGCTCCAACTGTTTTACCTTTGTGTAAGAGGAAGTGAAACTTGTCAAATATAATTTGTGAAGATTTTAACGAAGCTCAAATTACTGATATGTAATATGAAAGTGTCTACCCCTTTTATACAGCAATCTAAAGACATTCAACCTGCATGTGTTTGGTTAGAGGAGGGAGATAGGAGACTTTTTGAATGGTAGCATGACCTATATGAGGCAGGAACGGCAAATGCCTTAAATTTCACTGTTTTGTCAAGCCGTAAGCGCATCTTGCAGTGGAGAACAGTTGACCCATGGTCATTTGATTTAATTGACTGTAATTGTAGCCGACTGAAAAAAAGCAATCAAAGCAAAGCAATTACAGGACACTGGTGACCAGCCCTAAAGGCAGAAGTGTGACGTACACAGTCATGCAGGAGCAAACATACAGAAGCACATGCATGTGAACATACCCACATGCACATGAACATGCACACACATATATATACAGCAGTCACCCACACATTTCCTGTGTGTTTCATGTGCAATGGGCTTTTCTTCTTTCTTTTCTTTTTGTAGAGGAAGTACAGGCCTAATGACTTTTCCTATGCGTCACAAACACAGCATGTGGGAGGCAGACAGCCATACAGCACATGTGCTCATGTGCAAAATGTTATGCATTTATGTATGAGCTGTTGAAGAGCTTGACACATGCAGGTTTTTTATGTATTTGTTGGACGTTTTATGTGTGGCTGGTGCTTGTGCAATTCTTCACGTCCATAGCGCTGTAAAACAAAGTTTAAATCCTTTAATGTGCTCACAACACACTTAGTGACTGTTAAATAATTTGTTTGTTTTTTTAAACTTAAGTCTCTGAAGAGCCCACGCATGTATTGGTGTCTGGTAACTGATGTGGCTATATGCAGCAAAGGCCGATTCCACGAGAAGTGAGAACTTTCTTCTCGTACCTTGGGCTGTTTCGGCAAGGACCAGTCATACTCCACGAGAAACTCAGCTGCCGAACTCCACATAGGACCCACCCACTCCAAGCTGCATTTATTTCAGCAACGTTTATGTGGTGTGTTATTGGCCACTTAACGCTATATTTATAGTTTGCTTCAGATGTAGCATATTTTCTGACCAATCACACATTAGTTCTCGCACACACTGCTGAAAAAGGTTGAGTTGAGAACAAGCCACAAGAACAGCCGGGGCTCCAAGAAATATTTTTTTTCTCTGAGCCTTCCCCCTGCGAGAAAAAAGTTCTCGCAGAGCATGAATTGACTTTAAGAAGCACTTGAAAATGTGCGTGAAACGAATACTGGACCTGTATTACTGTATGCGCATGTTCTTTAATAAACAGTGCTACCTTTGAGACCTCACACAGTCAGTAAAACTCAATGTTTGGCTGCCTTTATTGCTGTTGCTCACTGCATCAATCCTTCTCCATATTTGATCTAATCTGAGGATTAGTGTGTACTTCAGTTCTGATCTGTACCAGTAAATTATCATATATATCCCCATGGCATTTCCAATAGTGCCCAAAGCACTGAAAATTAACTTTTTGTTTTGACTTAAAAATCCTCATATTAATGAATGAAATTGGTGAAGAGCATTTTTAAAACATAGCCCTTATTTTATCTAGCGTGATCGTTAAAAACGTTACAAGGTAAATTACCCATCAGTTTATATTTCACCACCCATTAGATGTGTCAATCTCAAATTCATATTAAAAGACCTAATTTTAATGAGATTGATAAATCAAATCATTGCTCCGTGGCTGACTCATGCGGTGCTCTCTTCATAAATTATCCTCTTCATTTAACAAAAACTCGTGTCGTACAATCAGCCGTCTTGCTCCGAACTAAATCTACAAGGGGCCTTGATAATTCTTTTCGGTTGCCATGGTGAATAGGGGTTAGTTAATCCCACATGGTTTGGTTCCCCATGCCACTGCATCAGAGCACTTGCACAGTTCACATGGGGCCAGCGAGAAGTGTTTTGCTCAAAATGAGTACCCATTCAAAGACCAAGGTTGGAGCTAAGCTATGAGCAAGTGACTATTGAGACATGATTTTGGGCGGAATTAAAAAACAGATTCAAAAAACAATCTTTTGATGAGATCCTGGGCCTTTGCTGAACTCTTTCTCCAAACTCATCAGTCCCCTTCACTACCTTTGCTCCCGGTGCCAACTCCATCATTTCCCTCACTATGTCTTTCAAGCAAAACATTTGGAGTTTTTCTTGTTTATCTCTTTCTGTTCCACCACACACCACACACATTGCCCTTCTGTAACTCTGCCCTCTTTTTCATTCTCTACAACAAACTACATGTTCAATGGGTCTCAGATCTCCATTGTATGCATTCTCTCCTTTAGGAACCAAGCTTTTACTTCTTGTGTATTTTCTATAAAATTTGAATATAATTTATTTAACATTAATGTTAATGTGCCTCAAGTTAAAATACTAGTGTCTTTGAATGCCTGTTACTTTGGTTGCTATGACAATGGCTTGTTCACTGTGATATACGTGTAGTTGGCAACAATTCAGGAACTAGTGTCTGTCAATGTCACACTCAAAAATGAAGCAGAACATATAAAACACTACGTTTGAGTCACTTGCCAATATAACCATACCATTAGTGTAACTATTAGAACCCAAAGAAGCAGGCTAAACCAATAACAGTTGAAGCTACCTCAATCACCCAATAATAGCCTTACTGGGAAAGGCTAATATTGGTGATTGTTTTTTAGCTCCCACAAACCCAAGCATAACAAAAGCTAAACTAGAACTTGCTAGGACTTAAGCAGGACTAAACAATGACTAAACCAGGACAGAATTATGAAAAAGAGAAAAAAAGAGAAAAAGGTTGCTTGAAAATGGGGTAGTAAAGGGTGCTCTTGGGAAAAAGGGATTGAGCACTACAACAAAAAATCAAAACCCAGGCACTCCAAAGAATGTAGCACACACAAGGAGGTATATTTAAAAGGCCTTTATTTTAATGACCACTTCATCTAAAAAGCCAACATGTTTCAACCTACCCCAGGACAGAACTAGACAAACATTAGTGCAATACATTTTGTATCATGCAATACAGATGCATTTGCTAATATTGCAAACTTGATAAATGATTTAATGGTTAAGTGCTTTATTTGTCGTTATACATGCAAGGTTCACACAATGACATTATGTAGATCAGATGGAGGGTTAGCCTGAGCCGCTGGGACTGAGCGGCCGACACCGTTCGGCCAACCTGATCAGCATGTTTTTAGTGGTAGGGGAAACCGGAGCACCCAGAGGAAACCCACGCAGACATGGGAAGAACATGCAAACTGCACACACAGAAAGGCCCTGCTGAACCCAGGACCTTGCTGTTAGGCACTGTGCCCTATAAGTCATTTAATCTTTGTACCTATGAATATAGATCATTTCTGTATTACATTATGTATCAAAACTTTACTATTGCCGACAGTAAAGTCAGTAGTTAAACTAAAACAGTGAAGTGTTTTTCAGCTATAGGCACACAGATTTTATGCACCCTTTGCCCCCATGTCCTCAATATTCTTTAAGATGCAGATAATCAACAGCAAATCTAGTTGTAGCAGCATAGTTCAGATGAGGTCAGACTGTGCACATTGCCTTAGAAGAGACACACTAGCTGCTGGTTGGCTGTCCTTGTATTTCAATATAGAGTTATTTTTTTAATGTGTTGCTCATAAACAGTGCTGAAGTTTTTTGGAGCTTGAGCAAAAAACAGAATAATACATGAACAGTCTTCTCATAATCCCAAAACTACCATTCCCATGCGCACAGTATACAACAGGTTTGAATGTGAAATGCAGTGTAAGTTAGCATATAGTAATGATTTGGGCAGTGCCACGTGAGAATCGAAGTCAGTTCTAGTATTGACGGATCAGTCCAAACTGTGTGTTTGTTTGGTGCAGGAGTAAAGTAGGTGCATGTGTGCTTGTTTAAACTCACTTGGCTTCCCCTGACAGGTTTGATCTAAGTAAACAAAAAGTCAGCCCAAATAGCAGTGCAGACAGAGAGAGAGGCAGGGTCATTAAGTGAGTGCATTAGTGAGAAGTCTGCAGCCTCGAGTCAGGAAAGGAGCAGGAAGCTGGTATTTTCCCAGACTAACTTGACTTTTTTGCGCCAGATCCAACAATTGTAGCCATTTTTTTAAAAAAGCTATTAATACAAGAGGACCATTGTGCAACACACCGTTTCCCCTTGTCGCCTGATTTAGCAAGAGAGAAAGAGCGTTAGCATGCAATCTTTCCACTCCCAGTGTGGTTGGTTGGGTGGAGTTTTTATATGCAGCCATCAGATTGGGTTGTGACACTGTATTGTAATAATGGACTATTATAGTCTGACTCAAATCAACATGAATATACTGATAAGAGTCAAAGTGAGCTGGGGTCCAATAGCTGTATGTTGAACTATAGATTGAGGGATGTGAACCAAAATGGTGATGGTCATTTTCAGTAAAATCAAGATTTCTGTTTGAACTTTTTTAACCTTTTTATCAGTTTATAATGAAAACCCAAAAGTCTAACACTGAACAATGGCTTCGGTGTTCATATAGTAAATGTATTTAAAATGTATGTCTGATGTCTTATTTTGAGCAAATCTACTAAAGTTAGATAATCAATTTCATTTTTTGGCTATTGAAATGCCCTTGGTATATTTTTGTTGTTATATATGCCAATTGAAAGCTGAAGCTGCCATTTGTAGTTTACATGATAAATATCTGAACACCTTTTGTTGAAACACCTCTATTGAATATACTTAAAGATTCCTTAAAATTAAACTGATCAATACTTGTCTTACTTGTCCTTTGGGATTGGCCCAGTTTTTATTAGAAACCGTATTGCAGCAGGTGCAGCATTACCCAAACAGAGATACCACTTCAGCTCTGAATGTGAGATTACATTACTTGTGAAGATGGATGCTTTTTCGAGTGTACTGGACAAGGCTTTGTAAAAACATATAAATGGAGTTGCAAATGAAAGATTAGCCTTATTTCATCTCCACCCGATTCCTACCTAAACCCATGGTGCATCATTACAGAAACCTTGTGTTTGGCAGAATTTTTAAGCACATACCATTATTTGTTATTCACCTTTTAGAGACAGATCAAATCAATAAAGAATGAGGAGGATAGTTGTTAGGATAAAACGTGAGTGAAGCATTGCTAATATTACTGCTTGTCTTACTTGGTTGATATGTTTGTTAGACTGCATGTTGTGATCAACTGGGAGAGATTCCAGCTGGATGTGATACTAAAAAAGCTGAGAAAAATCATTGGCATTAAATTGCTTTCACTGTAACTTGTTTGAGAGAAAAAATATTCTGGAATTGGTATAGAGAAGTTACAATATGAAGTACTGCTAATGTAGTGCTAATGTTTTGCCATGTTTGAAGACATTGCTATTTTACAAAATGCAAAGTGAGCAATCACAACAAACATCTGAGGATACAGCTCCACTCCAAAAGTCATTGATTTCTTACACACTTTGCATTTTGTGCTAAAACACAAACTGAAGTTGATCAGTGAGATATCATTTTTTCAAAAATGAAATGACCACTTGGACATCCTAACACCACATGCTTAACCATTCTTTGCCCCATTATTTCTTCTTTTCTACTCTACCTGAGTGCTCCACCTTGACCACCCATGTTGTTGCTTCAGGCGGACTCTTGTTTTTACTCAATGGGGACATTATTTCACCCTCTCAAGGGCTGCGTCCTGGGCCAGATGGAGGATCCTGCAGGTGGCAGGGGTATTCCAAATTATACAAAATACTTCCAAAAGTATACAGGATTTTAGCTTTTAACATTCCTTCTTGTAATTTGTCACATTTCAGAGGATTTGTAGATACTATTTTTGTCTAAGCCATGACTTAAACTGCAAACTGTGGGCTATATAATTAGTCTTTGGTCAAATAGTCCAGCGTATATTATGTATGACACATAATTTCTACTTTTCCAGTTTATGGTGCAGGGATATCAGAATGTACCAGGCAGACCCTATTTTAATTTGGAAATCTTGAGTGCTCTTGTAGCATTATCTGATCATAAAAGATGATTGCACTTCACTTATTCATCGCATAAAGGGACTCACTGTGCTTATCCCCAGACCATGTTCTCTTCTGACTAGAATGCTTATGTATTTTTACTGTACCGTTGTCCATTAGAAAACACAATGCACTCAAAGAAATATTACTCCAAGCGGTACAATTCCATTACAAGCCCTCTATTAAATGGCTCATTTTTGAATACACAAAGCCTGCTGAGATCATGTAGAACAATTGAATTAAGTGCTTGCACCTCCTTCCCCCTGATGTAAACATTTAGTTGTGTCCTCTTTAAACTTTCTTCCAGTCTCTATTTAAAGGGCAGACACTAGTAAAACTATCCAGCTGTCTGCTTGTTCTTTCTCCTGCTAAACCTAGCCAGCTGTCTGCCCTCCACTTGTGACCTTGTTTTGAACATTTCAGTGCGTGTGTGTGTGTGTGTGTGTGTGTGTGTGTGTGTGTGTGCGGGCGACTGAATGCATGCAAGTGTGTGCATACATGTCAGTGGGCTTTGAGCGTGACCTTTGACCTTTTGTGACTGACAGACTAAATCTAGCTACCCAACCCCTCCCCACCCACCCCTCTCTCTCTCTCTCTCTCTCTCTCTCTCTCTCTCTCTCTCTTCCCCTCTTCTCCTTTTCACCCCAGCGTTTCCTGACTGATAGCCTGTCAGTGGGACGAGCTACCCCTCGGCTAGTTTTGTTTGGGTGCCAGTGTGCATTTCTTTCAGACGTGAAGGGAGCGGGGTAAAAAAAGTTAAGCATGTTAAAGATTATATTTGTGTCTAGAAGGTGTGCATATAAGCTGAAGGGTCATGGAGGAAGACACTGTCCAGACATCTCAAAAATAACAAGTCGTATAGCCATATTGCTGTGTGTGCGTGTGTGTGTCGTTGGAAAGACTATCTGGTAATTATTTAGTCAGGCTGCGACCTCTGACACTGTCCTTTGACCTTTTGCATCCTGTTCAACTGGGGGAGAAGATGGACATGCTCATTCATATGCATACACCCCCACATTCACTCGCTCACAGGGGCCCCAAGGTTGACGAGGTTCAGTTTGTGTGGGCGGGCACCAAATTGAGAGTTTACCATTATTGTTTTACCATTATAAGCAGTTTATGAAGCAGAATAATGCGGAAATAAATAAATATAGAATTAAATGAATTTTCTATTACAGACATGTTGTTGACACTAATATTCCAATAATATACCTCTATATTTTCTAAATGTAAATATAATAATAATACAAAAAAATCAACACAAATCAGATAGTGCTTAGATAATAACTTTACTGAACCCACAAGGAAGGTAAATCATTTTTTTTTTTCCCCTAAGAATGGTCAAATTAATACCTGCATTGACCAACTATGTTTATGTATGGCATGTGGTTTTAATGCGCACAGTCTGCTCAGCTGTGTGGACTGAAGCCATGGAAATGACCACGCACTGCTCCAGTCCAGTAACCCATCTGAAATGAAGTATTTTATTGTTTGAGATTTGGCTCTAAATCACCAAAGTTCCATAGAGCCGCTTGATTATGGTCAGGCCTGTTTTAGCTGCAGGCTGAGAAGTTGTTTTTAAGTGCTGTAACCGGGTGAATGAGTTAACTTGGTGTTTGGGTGAGATACTGTGTGGAGATGTTAACGGATGTCTGTGTATGTTAGCTAAACAGACCCTATCCTTAATAGCAGCGTGAACTTGGACTTCCTGGACTTTCATGTCTCTACTGCACAGACTCATTTATACATGAGTCATCTGACTGGCACTTGTCCATTATTCTTCTTCCCTCAGGAGTTTATTATTGTAGAACCTCAATCCTGCGTGGTTCTACACACGCACATTTATAGTTTAACAGTTTAAATAACCTTTTCTGTAGAAAGTTTTTCTTGCTATACCATAAACACCATTCTTTCACATCCTCTACGTGCTTACAGCTACAGCTTTAATATACTTTGGGGCGGCAGTGGCGCAGTGGGTAGGCGCTCGCCCTTCAACCAGAGGGTTGGTGGTTCGAGTCCCCGTCCGAGCGCACACTGTCTTTGTGTCCCTGGGCAAGACACTTAACCCACATTGCCTATGAATGAATGTGGTTGTGTGATTGGTGGTGGTCGGAGGGGTGCAAACTGGCAGCCACGCTTCCGTCAGTGTGCCCCAGGGCAGCTGTGGCTACATAGTAGCTTACCACCATCAGTTGTGACTGTAGAGTGAATGAATAATACAAAAAAAGGAAAGCGTCTTTGAGTGTCCTAATAAAGCGCTATAAAAAACCTATGAATTATTATTATAAATGTTTACTTTAAACTGAGAAAAAATAACATGCTACCTGATGGTGTAAATATGGAAAAAGTAGCTCAACAAATCAGCACTATTGACGTGAGCGTGAGCAGCTGCATTTGACCGGTGTCAATAATAACAAGGCGTTATGGTGAATATTCCAAACAAAGCTTTAATCTCTTCAATCGAATCGACCATAATGTATGCCACCCTGGAGGGATGTTCTTGAAGTTCCCAGAGGTGTTGGTTGTCAGGACTGCAGCTGCGTGCTTGTTCAATGTCACCTCACACCAGACCCGACCCTCGTGACACTTCACCTTTGGAAGGGTGACCTCTGACCTTTGAAGAAATGACCTTTGACCCTAACAGGTCCTAATGGTGCAGAGAGGACCGCTGGTGACAGGAGACAGATGGAAACACACACGTTGTAGGCAGCAGACACTGGGCCACAGTAATAGAGTGGTAGGTGTTGCTGTGCAGGCCTGAGCAATCACACACATACGTGCAGAGACACAGAGAGCTCACCTTACAGGAAACTGCTGAGACATGCAGGTTATTTCTGTTTCCATGTTTACAGATTAAGCAGACAAACTCTCGGGTTCACACGGTGTAATCAATTCTCCTTGTTTTGTGTAGCGGAGACAAAGTTTTACCTCAGACAGCAGTGTCCGTTTGACAAAGTACCCCCCACTTTGGTGTAGGGTGCGTTTGACTTTGCTTTATGACTACTGCTATGTAAGTTTGCACTAACACATGTATGCATACACCTAAGCTCCAGTAATTGAGTCTTGTGAAGGTTAAACTGGACACAAACTAATTTGTTTTGGCCTCTGAGGGCTTCTGACTCTAAAAATAATGAGCTTCATAGTTTACCCTTTCCTAAACCTCCCCAGTAGACCGCAGATGGCCTTTCAATTACCAAGCTAAAACATGCAGAATGGCTATGCATGCCATTATCAATGAACATGCAAGAGGGACCACATTTTCAGCTTGTGTGAGTAAGCATATACATGCAGACATTGGTAGTAATACCCAGTTCTGAAGCTGAGGTGAGCTTGTCATATTGATGCACCTCTTTAGCACAGGGAAATGTGTTATTATATCAAAGACACAGTTAACACTGTATCACAATAGACTATCTCTCAGTATACCAACATGTTCTATATAGTTCTATCTAGATGGACAGGGGTTTACCAGTTCTGCCATAATGTTGATACCAGTCTGTTTATTGGCTATGGTTTTTGTATTCATTCATTATAATAAGAGAGATAGCCTATTAGCTGTGTATTATGAAACCACTGCATGTAAATAGAACCTAATAATGTGACATATATGTAGTTTTAGTATTTGTTTATCTAAACATATGTTCACAGTTTAACTCCATCGTCCCCTCTTCTATTTCTACAAGTGTATGAATCCAGAACCCTCACAGACCCTGATGCAAACACAGTGTCAGATTACTTTGCAAATTTGCTTACCAAGCAATCTCTATCAGGGTCACCACTTTTCACCCGGGCACTGGAGCAATCTATAAAAGCAGCCCCTGGGACGCAGTCAAGCCAATACATCCAAAGTTAGTTACTGTGAGCCTTCACTGCTTACTTCTTCTTATTTTATTACAAATCTTTTATGACTGAAGATTTGAGCTGATCTATCAAACGACTTCATATGCATACCAATCCCATTAAACCTCTTCAAGGTTATCTTTTTGATTATTAGTCTTTCATTTGCACTTTTTAGAATTTGGTTTTGTTTGCGAAGGTATTAGATGTAATAAAAGGTGATTAGCTGCTGTTTTCATAAGCTATACGGCAAACAATACTGTCTCGGTATGTTCTGTCTATTCAAATGAAGGTTAAATTTCTAAAGATAACTCTTTTTAAGTCTATTATTTTAACTGAGACTGGTATTTACCCAGGTATATGTGCTATAACTATGAGAACATCCATAGTGTAAAACCTATTTGTAGTTTGACAGTTGAATGTAACTTTATATAGGAGATGTTTGCCTAAATCTGTCCTTTTTTAAATTGGCTCTCACTGTGTCATGATGAGATGAGAAAAGTTGTGAGATGCAGAGATGTATGCAAGTTCCTACTGTTTAGGAATATATAATTCACTATTGATATGCTAAAAAGACATTTGGGATTAGGGTTTTTAAAGGCAGATATCCACCAGGGAGTTATGGGCAAGCGGAGGGAAGCTGCATAATCAGCTCCACCATCAGCTAACTGATGTTCTGCATAATAGAGATGGGATTTCTGGGTCAGCGTCGGTGTGACTGGGGTGTGTGTGTGTATGTGTGTGCGCGCTTGGGGTGTTAGAGGGGTCCTTTCATCTGCATGGCTGTGTCCGCATGTCTTCTATCTGCATGCATGAAGCCTGTATGTTTATTGGTGTGTATGTATTTGTGTGAGCGTGAGCCGACTATGACCTCTTTACCCACAGGGAGGACAGACCTTGTTTCATTATAAAGTGAGTGAGATGGGTAGCCAATAGGATGTGAAAAAAAAGAACTTTCGCAAAGTCATATTGTCATATTTGTGGGGTTAAATTAATACAATAAATCAGTACCAGTCATTAATTCACTCGCTTCTGCTTATTTCCAGTCAAGAGCAACTATTGGCCTTTGGCGCGGTGCATTCTGTTTATCACAGGTCTATGCACATTCATTCACTTTGATGAAATTAAGATTTACCAATGTACATGTCTATAGGAGTTGAGAGGAAGACACTGGGAGAGAACCCAGAGTAACATGAGGTGGACATGCAGACTCCACTCTAAAGATAGTAGTCACAACCTTTATGTTCAGATGAAATGATGTAATAAAACTGCATTTATGTAGTAAATCTCAAACAAATGTGTATTATTCACAATAGTACATAAATATTATAGGTGTTGAGGCAGTTTACCGTTGACCTCTTTGCCCACAGGGAGGACAGTCCTTGTCTCATTAAAGTTAGATTGGAAGACAAACACGCCATACAATGATAAGAAAAACAGTGCAACAATAGAGTCCATAGAGTGGAAGGCAGACACTGAATGTTTTCTTGGGTCAAAGATCACTTATCCATTACCACAGTGAGCATAGAAGCACATGTCACAAACTGGACTGTACATAATTGAATCACGAGAATGCTGCGTGGGTGTTTGAGGTATAGAAACCCAGCTAATGTGGGGGAGGAAGGCAGAGCAAAGAGTGGTCAGATGTGATTGTTAGCACATCCGTGTCTACAGTCTGAATTGTGTTTGTGTACAGTGCGTGGGAGTGCATACATGAAGGTATAGGATTACACATGACTCAAGGGGCTTGTAAGTTTAGCTACAAAGGCTCTTCTCCTTAGACTCCTCTGGTAATTGTTTTGTATCATATTCACCTTATTTAAATCTATTGCGATCACACCCATAGAAGAAAAAGAAGGAAAGAACTGGCACGGCTAGAGCTGGGGCGATTAACTGATGGTGAAGCGCTTGTCATGATAATCCCGGAAAAAGAACGAACAGCACATAGCTACAAAGAGACCACAACAGAGGCGGCTAAACCTCAAAGAAGCCCACCACCTCATGATCACAGAGGAGTGCGGTTCATCTGGCTGGAGGTTCCTATACTTATTACAGTCATAATCTAAACTATAGTCCACAGTTCATGTTTCTACCAACCCTACACATGCCAAAAAAGATCAGATTCCTTAACTATTTGTGGTAAAGGACTGGCTCTTTCTGCCTTAAGCGTCCACATAGCACACACTGAGGTAATGACATCAATCTCATGCCATTTTGTCCACTGCTTTTATCCACTTTGGTAATTTAAGTTGCTATGGACTCAGGCTGTTCAGAGCAGAATGTGCTGAATGCGCTACCTTTCCACTCCAAAAGTTTTTTCTTAAGCAGTGCAATTTAAAGTTTCGAGTAGTCAACTGACAACAAGGTACTCAGGATTCAGGTTATTCTGTGTGGATAATTTAGTATCTAGATTGCATTGTGGTTGATTGGTTGTCATTCATTGCCCTAATAAATGAATGTGGGATTTATCTGTCACTGTATGTAAATGTGTTAGCCCTGAGACTAACTGGCACCCCACCTACAGTCCGAGACCGGTCTTTGGTCTTGAGCCTGTTCTCGAGACCGCTTTTTCACTGTCTCGGTCTCGTCTCGGCCTTGGACAGTTTTACTCCGTCTTGGTCTTGAACATCAATTTACTCAGCTTTGTCACAGTCTCGGGCATAGTGGTCTCCGAGACTTTTCCTACAAATTATTATTGGGATTGCACCCTTTTTTATCCTTTATTTTTTACCCCTTTATTACTTCTATGATATTGTTTGAAGCATGCTTTCCAAATTCATTGCTTATAATAAAACATTAGTGAAATTACATAATTGGTGCCATGATCTTTGTTAATCTTTGTTTTTGAACTTGTCTGGCCTTGAACTGGTCTCGATGTGCCATGGTCTTGACTCTGGTCTTGGAGAGTTCTCGGTCTTGGACTACTGTGGTCTCGGACTGGTCTTGGTCTCGGATAGTCTGGTCTTGACCAGTGCACCTCGCCCATATTTGATGGGAATTACCTAGTGTCCTAAGAATAAGATACTTTTGCTGCCATTTGCAGTTGATGAGGTGATCATCAAAAGATAAATATAACTAAGATATATTGTTTGTAAAACCTTACACGCATAGCTCATGTCATAGACGGCGGTGTCTAAATGGTTTTAAAGGCTAATAACTTAAGAGAAAAGGAATGCATCCCACTGACAATCCCCCTCGAATAAATCATCAACTATGGCAATAAAATTCTCTATGGTCTCCGCTTAGGCCTATATATGCAACCTACATGCTTATGACCTAAATACGACTCCAGCGTCCTTCCTGATTATGCTTAAACTGCTGAGCTGGAGACCTTTGCATTGACTGTTTGATTGGTAATATGCAGATATCATACCGTCAGATGATTGAGTTGCAATTGTTATTCATAGAAGTGTATCCATTGTAAGAAAGAGCCTGCGATGGATGTGATAAGGTTAGGGATAGAAAGATTGATGGACACGGATGCAGGAGAACGCTGAGGAGCAGCTGAAGGGAAGCAGAGCGTTGGACTGAGACAAGACATGGAGAAATGGGAAAATATGGTGCACTGTAAAACTTGACTACTTCACCTTAGTTCTTAAAATCTTCCAAACCAATTGAAAAAAAAAAATTCAGATTTATTTTAATGTGTCAAAATGCCTTGGAGAATGAATGTGAAATGTTGTTTGTGTGTGACTGACCATTGTCAATGTGACCTCTCGTAGGGCCCATAGTTGCTGCAATAGGCCCCATATCGGCACAACCCCTAATAATGTGTCAAAGATTTAGCAAATAAATAAAATCTGGTTATTGTCCAGGGTGTGCCCCAACCCGTAGTTGCTGGTATTGCTGGGTTGCAGGTTCTAGAATGTGATGAAGTCATACCCTCAGAAATCTGTATTAACTATATAGGATTTTTTTAATAAATAAAAAAAATAAATAAATAAAAAATCCACAAATGTTGAATCTGATCATCTTTATTAGTGACATGGTCCAACCACACACAAAATCTGCAAATTAACAACAGTAATTGTCTCCCCCCCCCAATGTTGTGATGTCAAATACATCTTCAAAAGTAAACGCATCAGTTCAGACTTTGTGTAACTTTGCAGTCACTTATTTTCAAGATGGTTGATTTCCTAGATTTTTCATAAGTAAGGTAACTTTTACACTGTATGGGGGAAGAGGGAAATATGGAGAATTAAAGAAACCACAACAGAAGTCCAGTACCCCGCTAAGCCCCCTTCCCCTCATGATGCAGCCTTGTGGATCTGGCACTACTTCCTACAGCATGGCCCCCTTTCTAGACATCTCATATATACACCCTCTAACCACATCACAACAGCACTTGAATGTGTGTGCGTGCATGTGTGTGTGTGTAGGTGTGCGTGTGTGGTTAGCCCAGCTGCTCCCAGGCTCACAGTGTGTCAGAGCAGTGTCTTGAGCTCATCTGTCTTTTTATTGCCTAATCCCTGTCTCTCCTCTGTCCCGCCCTTCTAAACCCCCACCCTCCCTCACTGCCCTTCATCTTTTTCCTTCACCCCCAACACCTTGTCCCAATCGACTACTTACGGCTCAAATATGACATTAGCATTTGTGCTGTGTAAATAAGTATTTGTGGTATCAAAAATGAGACTCGATATAAGGGTTGTCTGTTGTCTATGGTCCATAGTTGCTTACCTGATGATGAATGGAAAATAATAATATAATATGTACTTATGCTACACTGATTGTGATTAATTGTTATTTTTAAGTTTTATATTTACTATCATTGTATAGTGCCTTTGTGTTTTGTAATTTGTGTTTCCGGATTCTTTTGGTGGAGCTTGAATTTCCTTAGGGATCAATAATAATCTAATATTTTTTACATATTACACATTTTATCATAAAGATATTTTTATATATATTGAGTTATTGTTTGGAACCTACTCAATAGTTATTTTGCTAGAGGTATTAATACTGTACTGTAGATCAGTTACTTTTTATGATTTGATTGTGTTTATTTATTTATTGCTCCTCTGTTTAAAAAAAATAACTGTCAGTTATAAGAATTATAAGGTTACTGATATTGAAATGGATATAATGGAGCGTATAAAACGGTCTACTCAATATTATCGAATATCGAGGCAATATATCATTCTTCAAAATGTGTTAGCGTGACAGGCTACTTGTGCCCTAAATGTTTTCTTACTCTTTTCTCAATAACACTGAACTGCTGTCACCATTTCCCATTTGCTATAGGATGAGTCTAAGACAGCAGACTACTCACCATAAGGGTTGATCATGTGTTATCCCAGTAGGCCGTGAGTGAGATGATGGCTTCCTCATTAATGTTTCATTCTGGTTTACATAACAGTAGCTCAGCTCTCTACACACAGTGAATGTGTGATGACAAAATGCTGTCTGTTTCACTCGTCCAGCTCTTAGGAGTCAGCGCTCTTTCTATAGCTTTATACTTACATAAACATGTTCTCTTTATGTTCCCGATTGCCTGTAGAAAAAGATAAAAGAGAGATAAAAGATGGGAAAGCCACTGGTGATTCTAAAATGTGTTTGAAGTAAGAACAAAAGCCTTAATAATGTCAATCTGGAAGCTCTTAAAAAGTCTTCAGCCATGCCAGTGATGCCCAGCCAACTTTGAGTTAACATTTTGACATAATGGCATTTTGACAATGTCCAGACTTTCTGTTTAACTTTTGATGTTCTGTGTCATTTAATAAAACAAACTGTTCTGTCCCTTTTATGACTTATTTGATTCATTGCCATATATACAAAAAAAGTTGTACAAAACGAGATAGGGCATATGCCTATAGGATCTATATAAGAGTGAATGGTTGTCTTTTTGTGTATATCTCGGTGTTAACCCTGCAACTAACCTGCCATTGTTCATTGTGTACCCCACCTAAGCACGTAGTTGCTGGGAAAGACTCCATGCACATATCCTAACTGTAATAACTACTATAAACTATAGGCCACTGAAACTTTAAATGCCACAATAGCATTTGGGGTATCATATTATCATTAGCTTCTTATTTGCGGTAACATTTCATAACCCTATATCAAAACCCCAAGCTGGATTCTGGAGTCCTTTAACCAGCCATGCTAATACAGTTAAGCTAATACATTTCCATGCTGTTTCCAATGCCTATTTCTGCATCAGTTGTGGTTGAACCTCTGTTCCTTTTCTTCCAATCGCAGCCACCACCGCTGTGCATGAGTCACGTTCTTATAGCCATTTATAACTGGAATACACCCATAACTGTCTGCAGATGTCTCCACCCTTTGGTATATATTTTAAATCAGGCAGTCTGAACCTCTTGTTAGCCAATCTTCTTAGCAGCAGATGTCCTTCCCTTTTGAGCTTCAAGTATCTTTTTATTTAAACACTGTATTATTCTTGCTTTTCTATTGTGTTTACTTAAGTGTGTTTTTTTCTCTCACTCCCTGTCAGGTCCTCTCAGACATTTGGTGGACTGTGAAGGTAACAGACGATGCCTATGAATGATGAATGATGACTGGAGGTCTGTCTGATGCCAACTGAATACATATTACATCGCACACATCCAGCCATTCCTGCCCTTCTCACCACAAAATGGTGCATCACATCATTGACTGAGCATCCCCCGGCAGCACAGCACAACCATCTGACGAGGGATCTAAACATATTTAAGCCGCTCTGCTGATTTTTAATAAAGCAGCTTTGGAAAGATTTAGCAATTGAAGACTTGGGGAGAGCACTTTATTTCACAGAGTAAGCAGAGACCACTTGATATACTGTAATGGATTAAAACTTGTTGATGTTTACTTTTCAATTCAATGTTATTTGTATAGCCCTAAATCACAACAAAATTGCCCCAGAGGGCTGCGCAGAAAGATATAAGCAAGCAATAAAAATTCATCACAATGCCCTATCATGTCAACCCATTTTATGTTGTTTGGCTATTCTACACTGACCATATGTTTGTTTTTTATTCATCATTTTCCATTGAATAAATATATATATTGTTGATATTTGTGTTTTTTCATTTTCTAAATAAAACACATAATACCTAGTAAGTAATGGTTTTGTGGTCGAAGGATGGTTTGAGGGAAAACAAACGGCAACATTAGCTCACATAACTACTTATCATGGAAGACTGAATGCACAAGATGTTAAAACCTGAGTCAGCAGAAGAACTACCTACCTAATAAAGTGAGCAGCAAGTGTGCAAAGTATTCAGCTTTATGTTGACTTGGGATGTTCCCTTTTATGTCTAGTACAGTACTAGTGCAGTACAGTATATGAAGCAGGCAGACACAGACATGCCTGAGATGATGTTTACATGCTTGTGTGTAAGAACATGTCCCTCCGCCAATGTCTGCATGTTCTGTATATGTCTCAGGTTCAACACGTTCACTTAGGCCCTGCTCGGTGTATGTTCTTAGTATGTAGGTCACCAATATATTCCTGATGAGGTCTAGTCCTCTGGAGAACTCTGCAGATATGAGGGCCTAAATTAGACACTATTATCTTTCCCTGTGCATGTCTGTGTGCAGCAGCATGAGACGCCATATCAGACAAGGGGCCCCAGTGGCATGTGGAGGGTTCACTCGTGTGCGTCTACATGCTTTTTACACTGAAAGAGTCATGTCATTAGCGTGCTTGTCTATGTGCATAGGTGTTTAGGTGACTGCTGCATTTTACATAAAACGTGCATGTGTGTTGTCATGTGTGTGAAAGTGACACAGAGCCATCAGATGACAGCTCGGAAGCCTGTTAGCACCAACGCAGGACTGTAAACCTCCAAGCCTCACATTTAATGACTGTTGTTTCCCCTGAAAGCCTAATGTTAGTAAGCTTGAATGGTAATAACATAGGAACTAGCATTTCAAGACACGTTACATGGAGCTGTTGTCATAGCAAAGTGGAATGGAAAGTTAAAACGTACAAATTAAGAGCATATAAAGTAATCAGAGGGTTGGCGTGAGAATGCAGAGAAAAAGAATGTGGAAGAATAATTTTATGTTTACAAAAAGATTTTAAAAAGCTAATTTTTGCTGTACAATATCATTAGCTTCAGAGGAGGAGCTTCTATTTCACTTGTCAAATATACATTTCTACAGTGGATATATTGACATGTAGGACTAGCAAATGTACCTATATTACTGTAAATGTTATATCAAGAATCTGATCTCATCCATTTCACCACCTTCTTGGTTCCCATGTAATTTCAATCATGCTTGATGGTAGATTCCCACAGTAAGCAGTTAGCCGTGTGTACCTGTAACGTTCACCATGTTGTGTGTTCCAAGATAGTTAGGCCTATATCTGCACGTTGGTTATTATTTCACTTTTCATGGTTACTTTCTGAACTACTGTAATTTGAAAACCATTACGCACAATGCCACTCAATCTCCCCCCCATTGCTTACTTTAAACTTGAGTGGTTTGCCTATAAAGTACTGACTTGCAGCTACCTGATTGGCTAATAAGCTTTGCAAAAATTGAACATGTGCACCTAATAGATCGCCATTGTAAATGATGATGTAAATGATGATGTAGATGATCAATTGACTTACCTGACTAAATGAAAATAAAACATAATAATAAAGTGGCCAGTGCTTGCACAGTTACTCTTGAATCCAGCCACTTCGCTAAAATAGTCTGCGTAATCCCCTCATTTCATCTGTCTTCTTTAAGTCCGTCTGCAGTCTGTAACTCACAGCCACAATACATCATGCAGACAATCTGTCATGCCCATTCTCATTTTTTTGCCAGAGCTCAGCCCCCTGAAAAAAGTTACAGTCAAGTCATGAGAGATGAATAGAGGGGGAAATGTCTACCTTTTGAAAAGCTCCATGCTTTGACCAAATCATATGCTGTCACTCCTAAGCTTTAGAAGGCCTGCACTTTTCATCAAAGCGCTTGATGGCTACCTTTCACAAGCCTGTCGAATACACCCTCAAAAGCTTCCCTCCCCTTCCTTCTCCCATCCTGTTCCCAAATGTTTTTTCTTCACGACCCCCCCGATCCCTCCCCATTCCCCAGGTCCTTAATCCCTCCTCAATCAAAAACCACAAATCCCTTCAGGTTTTTTTTTTGTCTCCTCTTCTCTGTTATGTGTGACTTCAGTACTGTCAAGGTAAGATGAAACAAGAGACATTCAAATTCATCACAGCCATAACCTGCCACCATCATAATCCGATGTTATTCTTCCCATGTGGCACCGGGCCCATGTTATACCGGCCTTTTCAGGGATTTATTTGCATATTTGTTTCCTCTTTGTTTCTTTTTGATGAATTATTTAGCGCAGAGCGAAATGACAGCAGAGATCGGCCATGATTACTGTCACGGGCGGATGGGTGCGTTTCTGCCTCTTTATAATTATTCCCTTTTTTCCCCTTGTTTTTCAATCAAGTTTTTCACTCATGTTTCCCCGGTGACAACTGACAAGAACCAGAGTAAAAAAAATAAACACATACATTTTGCCAGTGGAACCAAGTGCTTGCTGTCTGTCTAGCGGGAAAAATAGTTTCCTTTGTTGTCATAATGATTACAGAGTGGGGAAAAGGCTGGGAAAAAGAGAAGAGAAGAGAAAGAGGAGAGATCAAATGAATAAAAAAAGTGCAATAACAATGTGCTCGGAGGCCCACCTCACACAGCTCCCACACAGGACAAGACAAGTGAGTATACATCACAGACGTTCAGATCAGCAATCAGGAGACTCCAATAGCCTCAGATCAAATCATAATATAGGGCAATAAAAGAGAACTAGTGATCAGGAAGTTTCTGTCAAAAAGACCTTAAGGGATATTAGAGCCTGGCCAGATGGTCTCTTGATTAAATCCTTAGATACTTAGAACATAATTTCCATATTTTCCATAAGTTTTGCTAAAAACTTGAAGTGACAAAAATTGTTCATTAATTCTGGTATTAATATATGACAAATACACTTAGATCTCCCATTGATGATTCATTCTCTTTTCCCCTGGCTGGGCTTTTGTAGTTTTTCTTATCCGGATGGGGGGTCTGAGTAATATTAGGTTGTATAAATAAATGGTTGAATTGATTTAAATAATACAAAAACATAATATCCTGAATATGGGTGAGGTGTTGATCATGTTTGTAGTAAATAAACATGTTAAAAGTTCAATCACAGTTAAAACTTCAATGCGAGTGGCTCAGTTGTAAACAGCAATGAATGTAGAGTATTCTACCCACACATGTACACACATGACAGTTCATACACTGCCATCCTGTCCCCATACCGCCCTGCATCCAGGAATAACAATGCATAATTCATATCCCAAAGTCTCGTCTGCAGACAAAAGTCAGCGCTTGCATGTATTATTTATTGAAAACAGCTCACATGATGAATCCGTTAACAAACAGAGCTTTGCTGTAAGCGCTCTACCTAATTTCTTTCTCACTGTTTGTGTTTTGGCATAGATTTAAGTGGGCTCATTAGCTGGGATGAGCAAGTAAGGACAGAGGAGGGATGGTGGAGGAGAGAAGAGACAGCAAAGGAGGCCAAAGAAAAAATTTTGGTGAAGGTATGAATTAATGAGGATAACTTTTGGACATTCATCCAGAGGAAGTTATGAAGCTACACAAGTTACAAGTAATGAATGTGCATCAGTGTGGAATCATCTCATCATTTTGTGCTTGCAGTTGTCAGAAGGAAAACCTTAGAGCTTGTTACAAATGAGAACATTTACAAACTCATCTAATATACTCACACTCCAAAAACTGCATTTACATGGGTTACTTTTTAAGAATTGGATGCTATTTATTGAAAGAGAACAGCCCATTTATCACTTTATGCAAATCTAGTCATAATTTATTCCAGAATAGAGAAATGATTTTCTTCTACTCCTCCCATTCACCATCCATCACTCATTGGCACAAGGTATTATCTTTGCCCAGATTTATATATTCACTGTGCGCTCAGATGGGCGGACTCTCGTGCAGTCATTTCTGTCAAATCAAAAAATCATATCTGATCTACCAGAAGTTAAATAATTGATGTTTTATGTTAAAAAAAGGAATAAAATAATCATAGGCTGTTGGATGTTGGAGGAACATCAAACCAGGACTTGGAGCTTTGCAGACTGAACTGAAAAGACTATTCAGTATTATGTATTTTGGGATCACTGCCCAAGTTCCAGGATTAGAAAATTTTTGTTCTACACAGTACCTGACTCTTTTTGTATGCCCACCCATGTTTTTTAAAGTACGATCAGGGTCAGTCCAGCACTAACATGGACCCATTTCCTGAAAATTGTTGGGTTAAATGGTCCTGAAAAAACAACAACAATATATCATAACAGCAAATATACAGTCACTGGCCACTTGATTCGGTAGACCTTGTATGTAGAAGTGCCTCAAGTTTGGCCCTCGGCTGCTGCGGCCCAGACCAGTCTCTGCACTCTCGCATCCACAACACAGATGTTCACTGAATATTGGATCATTTTATATTCAGACCAATTTTCCCTACACAATCACATTTGTTATATATGAACTTCAATTTATGAGTCAGACTATGCATTGTGGCTGATTAGCTCAAAGCGGGTAAATAGATCTACCTAATAAAGTGGCCAGTTAGTGAAAATGGTGGTAGTTAATATGCGCCTTGTGAGACAATACAACAAAGAACATTGTCTATCTGTGAGCCATCATTTCTGCTTCACTATACCAGTATACTGAGTGAGTATATACACTGTGTGTACTCTGGAATAATATAACTTGACAGACAGATTACAACAGGCATATTTATGGTCCTATAAGCTCACCATGGTAAAATACTGTATGTGTTCATATCCCACTGCAGACTAGTGGGTCTTATTTTCATGGCTGTTAAAATCAGCAATGAATATCCCGCACATCTCTGTCCAAGTACGCCCACACACACACAAGCGGCCATGCATCATTGCTTCAAATGAAGATAAAGTGTTTTTATGTTCGGACCACCTTTTAAGATTGTCCTCAATTGGGATGCAACAACAGTACAAGATGAATACATTCATTGGTGGGCCTGGTGAGAGCGGTGCAGCCGTGCATCTCTGACCGATCTCTTTTCATGATTGCATGAAGCTGTACTGTATAGATTTTCCAATACAGGGGTAGAGGGATATGAATGTTTATTATTATTACTGTTTTGCGATTCCATTTTACTGTGTCTTTTTTCTCACCAATTCCAATTTGTGTTTAACTAATGATCTCAGAGATTACAATGCAGGGGATCCAGAGGTGCATTTGTGTGAGGGAAAGATGATCTTATATTAGTACCAAAAATGATTGTTTATTTAAAAGAAACACATACATTATTCCAGACTTTTCTTTTTCTTCAGTTCTGTGTGAGTGTCTTGTCTATATTTGAAGACATGCTGTTCAAAAGTCACAAACACACTTCTCATTGAGGTTGGAATCAGGTTTGTGGAGTTAAATCTGGTGAAGATAAAGAACTTGATCAATTTGAATCCGTTGCGTCCATTTACCTATACCACAGTACAATACCAAACACACGTTACATTATGACCTAGTTAGTCCTGTTCCCAACATTGATTTGCCAATTTAAATTCACTCGTCCATCCAGTTTCTAAACCCTCTAATAACAAATAGCATATAGCTTTTGGGGCTTATTTCATTAATTCACAGTAACTTCCCTCACTGTTGTCCACATCGCCAGAAGACCACCACACAGGGATTTTCTACTTCAGCAGGTAACCACAAAGGCTAAAAAGAAGCCCATTGGTCGCATGTGCCAAATACCTCTCCACACACGCATACACACTGTTTGAGCCACAATGCTGACCACCAGCACGGCAGGAAACGCACACATCAGAACATATTATCTTTATGAGGCGCTATACACCAGTGACCACCAACACAGGGTCTCAGTGTTCACTAATCCCCACTCAGGATGAATAGACCCGCCCTACGCAACGCGGATTACACTGTTGGATTAATGCAAGTTTTAATTTAAGTCATTGTAAGAGCTCTAATAATAGGAATAGGTGCAGGAAACACTGGGATTGCTTCCACGAAATAGTGGCCAATGTGCTGCAGCTCCATTTTATACTGTATTTATCATCACGGTCTTTATGCAAATCTCAACCCTCTTTTATGTCATTATGATCACATGGATAAAACCAACATTACCTTTTCAAGCTTATAACCTGTTAGCTAATCAGTAGCTCTTTTTCCTCTCATTTAAAAGAAATCATCTATAACTCTCCGATTGTTTTTCTCGTTCGTTCATTAAGTGGTAAATTGAGCTTACCCTAGCAACTGTGGACCATAGACGGGATACACCCTAGACCAGTGTTTCTCATAGTGGGGGTCTGTGAAGAAACCCCAGAGATGATTTTTGAGATGGTTTTAAGATATGAAACCAAAACCAAGACTAAATAGTAGACATAAACCAGTACTAGGTCTAAACCAGGACTAAAGCCAATATTGAAAAAGCACTAAACCAGGTCTAACACAGGGCTGAACCATGTGTAAACCAGGACTGTAACGTTTCATATTAATCTACAGTTTGTGAAAAACCAAGTCTTATTGTTGGGTGTCCTTGTCAGATTTTATATGGGGCGCTCTTGACTTTGGGAATGCCTGCAGGGAAAAAAATATCTTTCTTTGCATCCCATATGTCTCCATAGTTTCAATAGATGATGGTGCACTGTATATTCTGGAGCTTGTGTAAGATCCTTTCCTTACATCCTTACATCCATACATCCTTACATCCTTACATTCTTACATCCTTACAGCCTTACATCATTACATTCTTACATTCTTACATCCTTACATCATTACATTCTTACATTCTTACATCCTTACATCCTTACATTCTTACATCCTTACATTCTTACATCCTTACATTCTTACATCCTTACAGCCTTACATCCTTACATCATTACATCATTACATTCTTACATCCTACCATCATTACATTTTTACATCATTACATTTTTACATCCTTATGACCTTACATCCTTACATTCTAACATCCTTACATCCTTACATTCTTACATCCTTACATCCTTACATTCTTACATCCTTACATTCTTACATCCTTTCATCCTTACATCATTACATCCTTACATTCTTACATCCTTACATCCTTACATTAATTTTTTGGATGCATTCAGATTTCATGTTTGCACTTTAGCAACACAGTCTACTCTCGTGTTTGTAAAAATTACTACTAGTTTTTGCACAAATTCTCATATCTGAAATACTTTTAGAAAATCCTAATTCAGGTTATATAGTTTTTAATGATATGTACACTGTAATGACCAGTACTTAAACAAAATCAAGCAAAACCAAAACACATGCGAGTGAAGAATAGGTAGAAATGCATTGGAGCAAAGCTTAATGAATAGGCCTGTGAGCTAGTTACAATTCTAAAGGCAACAATAAAACAGACAGACTCTTTTAGACAGCTCTTCTCTGCCTTCACTGGGATCCATTTAACATGTAAAAACAAAGTTAAAATATAAAGAATGGCAAGATTATTAAATCGAGTTGCAATAATTATATTACATACAAGGCCAAAGCAATGCGTTTTAATTTTCATCTCCCTGGGAAAGAGAATACAACTAAACCTGAAAATCCCAGCGGCTGTTGATCCATTTTACTTATTAAAACACTGCTTAGCTTGCCCTTCAGAATTGGAATAGCTTTTCATAACTGCTGCTTTGAATTTTAATCAATCTCTTTTGCTCGTAAAACAAAAACACAGAACTTACAAACGCTACACACAAGGAAGAGGCAGAGCAGTGATAATACTGTGTGCCAGCGGATCCTGTGCAGAAACTGTGAAGTGATTTGAATTCCATGTCTCATAGGACATGACAGCACCTGTATCAATTTGCTTTTGGCACTAATTCAGCTTCCTATATGGAAAACAGCTGCCAGGCTCCCAGTATGTTCCCAGTATAGTCTATGCTTACATTAATTGTCTTCTTTGCCTGTCACTCTCTGGATGTCAAAGTGTCTTACATATGCAGAAAAACAAAGAGCCCCGGGCAGGAACTATGTTTTTATTATGCATAATGTGTAAGGTTAAAGAAACAACTCCTAATGTGCTTTCACTTAAATGTACACGGGTGAGATAATGACAGTTAAAATACATATTAGGAACAATATGAGGCTAAATGTAGTATGCTCCAGACACAATGTTCAATCCTGTTCTGTTCTTGGTAGTTAAAACACATCCAACGACTTCAGGCCGGGCATAGCTCATGATTAAGAAAACAGAATTATTAAGTAATATACTGCACAGCTTTAGGTTTTACCAGTTTGCCATCCTAATAAAAATAGTTAATTCTTCAACTATTAATGATTAATTATGTAACTAAAGTTTAAATCAAAATTAATTAAAATTAAATTGTCTCCCTCCATTTCCTCGTCCGAGCGCATTCGTGTCCCTGGGCAAGACACTTAACCCACATTGCCTATGAATGAATGTCGTTGTGTGATTGGTGTTTGGTGGTGGTCGTAGGTGCAAAATGGCAGCCACGCTTCTGTCAGACTGCCCCAGGGCAGCCGTGGCTACACAAGTAGCTTACAAATGAAAAGCAAATGAATAATAGCATCTATGAGTGTCCTAAAAAGCACCATATAAGTGTAAACTTTATTAATAGCAAAAGATCAATAACAAAACACAGCATGTAAACTCACAGTGGCTCAATTGTTTAACATATACATACATTACTGGTGTGGGACAGTTCTCTTCTACTTCAAATGAATAGATGAATTGTAAACATAATGTTAAAATATTCAGTCAATAACACCAGAAGGTCTATACTAGAAAACATTATATATGCAGAATAAAAATGCTATTTAGCTTTTAGCAGATCTCATCTCTCCCCCAGCGTTCCCTTTAAAATCACTCACTAGATGGATGTATAGCGGCTAAAATTGCCTAAAACACTAAATTGGGACATGCTCCAAAACGGGCAAATTGGGACATTCTTGGTTGATATGTAGATGCTTTTGGCAAGGAAAATGGCACGCCTCATATATTATGCTAAAAAATACACATGTGATAGCACAAGTCCAATGTTGTAAGTGGGGAATGGGGGGATAAATTGGCACACGCAGAAAGCTTTGCATTAATTGTGCCGGTGCTATTGTCAGAGCATGGTGGGGTGACAGACAGCCCGGCGAGGTCTGACACATGTTTTTGGAGGAGTTTAAAATTCAAATTCTCCTCATGTGAGAACACAGACACCTGGGATAATAGGGCAGCTTGTGAGTGGCGGCCTGCAACTGTATTTACCCATAATCCTCTCTGTCCCTGCCTGTCAGGGCGTCTCTCGCTCTCCATTGATTTTTCCTTCATTGTCATATTTGCTGATTAAGAACAATCTAAGGGGAAAAAAAGGTAAAAAATCCTGAAATATATGCAAAGAGATTTAAATGATCAAATAGTTGTATTTCTGTTTGTTGTGGGCATGACTTGCTTACTAAATACACAGAATGTATTCCTCTACTGCGACGAGAAAGTACAATTTAATCTCAAAAAGTAATTATAACAAAGAAGTAGTGTTTGTAAGGATCACCAGAAGCCTACATCGAGATCGTAAAAACCCCCTTACGACCTCTATAGCAAGATGTGGCAGCCATACTACACTTACAACCACCCAACCATCCCCAACACATCAATCACACACAATCATATACATGCAAAGTGGATCAAATGTCTTGCCCCAGGACACAATGGCAGTCTCGCTTGCTCTCTATTGACTTTCAGGTCATTGTCATGTTTGCTGATTAAGAACCATGTTGAAAGGAAAGAGAAAAAAAATCCTGTTGCCACAAATTTCTGAAAAGAGATTCAAATGACTTAAGTGGTTTTATTTCTGTTTGAGATGTGGGTACGGCTGGTGCTCAGCTGTATTAAAAATTCATTCTCTGCTAATACCCTCCCACTCGTCCTCTCTGCCTCTGTAACAAGCTCATTTTCTCAATGGCATCTGAGTCTCTTTGTGTTAGTTCACTTTATTTTATTGGCATGGGGTGTGATTCACTGTCTATCTCGCTTTGTGCTGTTTGTCTTTCCCTTTCATTCTTCTTCTCTTTTCCCCCAAAAATCTACCGTGGAATGAAGACAGGGGAGCGCACGCTGCTTTTTCTGACACACTCTTCCTTTCATAAATCAAACCCAACTGAGGCGAAATCAGGTTATTACTTTAGCTATGTTTCCCCCCTTCCCCGCTTTCATTTTTTTGCTCAAGGTCTATAAAATTCTTTGAAAAGAAGCAGAGGGCAGTCGGTCAGTGAGGCGAGCAGGCTGCAGAGAGGATTACGGTATAAATAAAAAGGTGGACGTCCGTGTTTATGTGCATATTTTGAAAAACTTTACAGACAGTGCACCCCAAATCCTCTGTGCCATCACATTGAGTTTGATTTGATTGACCGGCTTGGTTTGTTGTGGGCCGATAGCTGTGATTTTTACTTTTTCATGTAATCTAGCCTAGCGTGTTTGCATTGTGCACCATCTAAGGATAAAACAACACTGACTTGGAACCAGATACTGAAACTGGCAGAGAAATTGAGATTTTAAGGCTTTGAAGAGTTTTGAAAACTCCCAAATAGGTTCTCTTAGGTGAAAAGAGAGAGGTGATGCAAGAAGCAACAACATGTGGGATGAAGGAGTGAAGGTAAAATCTGGAAATTGAAAAAGTAAAAAAGGAATTTATACTTTCCAGCCAATCAAAATTGACTTTAGTAGTGGCTTATTGCATAGGGTGATGGCTTGCTCCCCTGACAAAGGAGGAGAACGACAAGCACTTGGGGGTTAGAGGATTCACAGTTTGTTTCAGTATTCCAGATTTGGCCTTGAAGAGTTCGAAAACCACCCAAAAAAAGTGAAAAATGAGAAATGATGCAAGATGTAACAACAAATGAGCCCCACAGATGCAGAGCTAAAGGTAGATTCTGGAAAGTGATGCAAAAAAGTGGGCCACGTGAAGTAGTTGAAGGAGAATCCATTGGGGAGCAAGGACGGCCGGTAAACAGCCAGTAGCACCGAGTCAAGAAAAGAGACATGATTAAGATGGAGGAATGGTCGTCACAGTGATGGATGATCAGCGACAATGAATGATGAATGAATGAGTGGGCTGTGGGTGGAGGAAGCATAGGCAGAGAGAGGTTGTAAACAATATGAATAACCTCATAAGAGAGGCGAAATCACGGTGGGTGGGAGAGATGGGAGGTGTCGCAGGGTCAAAAATAAAAGAAAGTACCATTAGCACTAACCTTGGTGAAAGGATGAAGGGGAAAATGGAGTAACTATTTTGATTTGTGAGAGCAATATATCTTGATATAAATACAGCAAGGGTCTATTGGACTGGTTAAACTCTATACTCTGAATCTTCACATTGTTGGTGTTTGTTACACTGACTGTGATTATTCTGAATGTGTTTATGTGTGTTTTGCATTTACTAACATTGCTGAGTGCCTTTGTATTTTGTAACTTTGGGATCCTGCTGCTGGAACGTGAATTTCTCTATATATTGTCAAGACTTATGTGTCAAAATTTGGAAATCTCATTTTGCAGTCCACAAACCTTCTCGGGAAGTTAGAGCTTGTCTGAAAGGAGGTTGCAGGTTCAAACTTTGGGCTGACCGACGACGACCTTTCTGAGTGCAGTCTGCATGTCTTCCCAGTGTTACAAGGTACTCCGCCTAAAGGGAAGAAGAAGTGAATTCCACCATGGGGTATTTATGCTTTGTGATACAGAGAAGCATTTGCACAGTTCTGAAGTCCTTCTTGACCTCTCTTGCTCACATCCCATTCCATCCACATTTCAAATTGAGGCAAATTTGAGTGAAAACCAATAAAACTGATGTATAACCTTTGCCATTAGCTCCCATCTTTTAAGGCTGACTTGTGAACAAGGCTTTCAGTGTTCCGCACACTCATTGGGCTTTCACCTGTGCAAATGACGATGTGTAAACAGGTCGGTTGACTGGAGCTTCATGTGGTTTGCTGGTCCCTCGGTCAGGACAGACCCTGGTAGAGAGAAATAAACCATTTCCTGCACACTGTGGGAAATAACTGTAACCTACTGTAATACTTTCCAGATGTTGGGACTTGATCTGGCTGGCTGATGTGCAGAGCTTGACAGAGTTCAATGTTTAGATTTTTTGATAAAGACTACATACGCTCACCGGTCAGACATTGGTAGACATTGTAACTTAACTTAACTCTTGTCCACTTGAAATGCTTGTCATTCAGAGATGGTTTTCTGCAGACCTTGACGTGGTTATTGGAGGCGGTGCTATATATATGTCTCTCTTTTAGCTATCATCTTGCTCTTTTTTGTCGACATAATAGCAAGTGGCGGATTTAGCGGTTCGGGGGCTCTAGGCGAACATGGGGAGGGGACTTTCTGTATTTGCCACTTCATAAGGCCTACCTAGAAATGATCTTGATTTGTCAGACCACAGCTTAATCATACAGAGAAAACGGAAAACTTTTGAGGCGTATTGGCTTTGTAATGATATTTTACAAAATGAAGTTTAATAATAACCAAGACTTATTTTGTAGGCTTCATTTATGGGGCCCTGGAAACTTTGGGGCCCTAAGCAGCTGCCCAATTTTGCCTAATGGTGGCGCCGCCTCTGATAATAGCTGATGTGCATTCCATTTCCACAAATATAATTCCATCACATTCTGGTGTATTTAATGTAGCGCTGGACAGTTTGGCTGTAAGTAGTTGAACTGGATTAATATTACAAAGGACTGCCTTTCAACACACGATAGAAGAGAAAAATACTGCTCTTGCGTGTTTATCAAACTGATCATCTATGTGATTGTGTGAAGAAAAAGACACTATTCCTAATTGGTTTCTATCATATCTCTGAAAAAACATACTTTACGATCATTTTGTCAGATTATTTGATGTCTTTTTAATGAATGAACTCTGGTAAAATCCTGGAGACTGATGATGGCATCTAATCTCTTTGACAGCTTATTTGAGAGTCCTTCTGTGCCGCTACAGTGATAACCACAGTCAAAATTTTCTACCAGACATTTTCAAATATACATATAAAGCCTATGGGAGGTTTTAATATTATAATATTCTATGATTATTAAATCTACCATGTAGTGTTTTATCAAACGCATTCACAAAAGTCTTCTGCCAAGAACAATGTGGGCTCATTTTTCAATAACATTAAATGAGCCACAAACCAATAACTTTCTTGACAAATGTAACACATATTAACACATATAACAAGAATCCATACTAACGAATGCATTTTAGTTTGTGTGTTTTAGTGGGGGAGAGGGTGCTCACCATATAGGGCCCATAGTTGCTGGCATAGGCTCAAGAAGAGAGAAAGTCAATGCAAGATGATGAGTGAATGAATGAATAACATATTGTATAATGTAATATAATACAGAATCTTTTTAATTGCTCTTGCTTTAAATTCTCTTTCCAGGCTACTTCTCACCTCACAGCCTGACCTTGCCTGTGTCTCTGTGTGTGATAAAGAAGCATTCTAGCTTGAGTGCAGGCATGTCCAGACTAATCCAGGCCAAAACACACAAGTGCTAAGGTTTCCATGACCTCAGCTCGCTGCTGTTCAAACAGAGGCACAGATGCATAAACACATGCATAGACACAATCATTATATTGTTCCTTTGTGCCATTGTATTCCCCATTTGTGCTTTTCTTCTCTCTTTTATGTCTGTCTCTTGCTACTGCTGCCTTGACTGCCTCCAACTCATTCTGTCTTCAGTGATTTGTCAATTACCATTTAGCTCATTGTTAACACACAGTGGAGAACGGCAGTGTTCTGTAATACCACAGGAGTTCTGTCATCCTCCAAACAATTACATCAATTAGCTCATATTTAAACGCTTTCCCCGAGACGAGCACCTTGGCTATTAACAGTCCAAATGAAATGACAACCGGCCAATTAATCTGAGTCTAATTGCTCAGCAGGTAACAGTCAATCAGTCATGATCTGGCTCTCTCTGTATTCACATGCCATCTGATAGCGCGCACAGTCAGTCAAACATAAGCTGGCCTTTCCACTCCTCCAGAGACACAGCTGAATTCCAATGTGTTGACATCAGAGCCAAGGCGAGTCAGCATATTAGAACACTGTATGAACTCCAAACTGGAATAACTTCAGGGAAAATAAATGAGAGCGTATAGGGTGACTGAGAGAGGGCTGTTCAATCGATGAAATACAAATTATAAGAAATACCAGGAGAAGATTTCAGGGGGCTTATAGAAAAAGGTTTTTTTTAGTGTATACAGTATTTATGATTCTTCATTCTGCAAAAGTCACACAATACCGATGACACACAATGTTAATATGAAACATAACATATTGTTTAAAATGTCTGAAACGCTTTCGTGGCTGATACAGTTATTATAATAATTGTTCTAAATATCTGAATGGTTTTCTTATTGGTGGCTTAGTGGTACACTCAATCTACTGACTCATCATATTCCACTCCGCAAATGGTACTGCTACCTTCAGATGTGGTGTCATTAAAAGTAGAGCATATGTGGGAAAGCAAGTACTTTGCCCTGAAGTGTGAAAAAATGTAGTGAAGTTGCACAGTCAATCTTACAAGGCAGCCTATGATATAAAAAAGCAATTTTCAAATATTGTTTTCCCTTAGTAATGTTAGTAATTGTTCCTCAGCTGATCTGCTTCGTATTTTATTCACCACTAATTAGGAATGAGACTTTGCTGCCAACGACTTGTGTGCAGGATCAGAACACACCCAGCTATTATAAAACCATGGGAGACATACTGTGGTCTGTGCATAGCCACTTAAACCAGTGGGTGGAGAGACAGAAGAGGGAAGGGTTAGCAACTGTTTCTCCCAGTTGCTGTGTGAATTCTTGTGCCACTTTATGCTTTGGGCCTGTCATGAAGTCTCTCTCACACCATTTTGATGAATAGATATCTGTTGTTGTTTCACATGCTATCTCTAAATATCTTAGCTTTGTGTCTTCTCATACTTCTCCATAGATCCCACCCTTCTGTAGCCACAATAAGACCTAGCATGAACTTTTGACAGCTTGCTTTACTGCCTGTTACTGTGAATGCCTCTATAAATCTGATGTTGTAATGCCAGCTAGACTTTACTTTCTGGAAAACACACATTCACACACAAGCACTCACTGTAAAAAAGAGAAGTTAACCTGACTAAAATTCATCATCTATGACTTGAAGTCTTTTTTAAGATATGACACAAATCTGTGTATCAGCTGCTTTAACTTTTTGTGCATCCCAGCAACTATGGGCCTTAGGCCTGAACAATGGCCAGTTAGTCACAGGGCTGACACACACTGACTGAGTTGGGGGAAATTTTTGACACTTTCAGTAAATGCAGACTTCCTACAAACGTAAACCTTTCAATAAGTGTATGTAATGATTTGAAAAGTATCTGTATATAATATATATATATATATATATAATATAAGGTATTACAGAGGATGTATGCAACAATTCAGTCTTGATAACTGACCCAAGTATCACCATTAGCATCAATGATTGTTTTTAGGCCCCACTGAGTCCCAGGTTTATGAATATTATATTATTTGTGTTCATTATGCCTAAGTAAAAGTTTTTTAATGAACGGTAAAGGCTATTTTGAGTAATTGAGTAATTTTGTAAAGAACCTCCCTAATACCTTTAAGTAAGGCTAATATGTTTTTTTTACAGTGCACTTTATTTCCCACTTTAGGACACTTTGTTGCACTTCTCCCGCCGTGCACACATGGGCCATGGTGAACCAGATGTGATGTGTGAGAATGAGGAGGTCGAGCTCATTTGTGGTTCTTACAGACACAGCAGCACCACTGTTTGTTTGCAGTTTCCACTGGCTTCGGTCCACTCCACTAAACTCTTGGGAATCTGTGGATCAGCATCTTCTGAAAAAGCTCTTGGGCGTCAAAGGCATATGACTGAGCACTGAATGAGGGTAGTGGGTGCATTAAGGTCATCATTTTCAATGTAGCTGTTATTTCTTATTTGTTTTGCAGGCCTGGGTTTAGAGTTCACAAAGGAAAAAGTGTAGCTAGACAAGTGGTAGTTTGAAAAGCCAAGCAGAAATGTTGCCAAACTAACTTCCCACAACAGATTCTGATCTAGACATCTAAGCATTCTCGTATAGGGGCAATTTATTCCCCTACATTTCTTTGGACAACAGGGAAGTCGGAGTACCCAGAGAGAACTCACTGTAACACAGGGAGGACATACAGAACTCACTCACAGAAACTGTAGTTGGGGGGTTGAGGAACCACAATGCTGACAGGAAAAATGCACCCATACAGCATATACAAAGGCACCGCAAATAAACACTACAATTTACATACAACATATAACAGAATACATGAAGGTAATTTGAAACATAGGCATTGACCCATTTATAGTCTTGTGACACTCTTGACTGACAAATTCTGATCCCTCGACCTTTATAAACAAGCCACTGACAGCAACATACATACTAAATAGTACCTGGAATGACAGCTGAATACACCAAAATCTACATTTAAATTCAGAAACACCCACAGGCATACGTTGTCATATCAGTGATTCTAACTGTGCAATTCGTTTTGACAGGTTGGTGACCCTAAAGGATCATGGATGACACCCACCACCACTTCACGCATTCAAGGACATATAATGAAGAGTTTTCAATATACCATCCAATTGAGCTATATCCAGAGTTAAAGTCGCGTAACTGTACTTATTACTGTATTCTTCTCTGTGTATGTCTCAGTTGTTTTATTTACAGAAAATGGTTACTTAGCAACTCTAAAACCTGAAAGCATAAAGATGTTATGATCTAATGACCTAGAAATCATGAACATATGTTGGTTTGACAGTAAGATATTTGTGAAGATAAGTTGGTGATATCATTCTAAGATTATCTAAGCGTATCAGTTCCAGAGAAATGTATTTATTTATTTATTTACCTTTATTTAAACCTCATTGAGATTAAAAAAACCCTTTTTCAAGAGTGTCCTGGCCAACACTGCAGCTCAAGGTTTCAACAAACAAAAACAGACATTCTGACATCTGATTCTTGGTTCAATACAATAAAACATTCAAGACATTAAAAACGCAGAACAACAATAGATAACCCCATCCATAATTCCAGAAATCATCAAGAAGGAATTAAGACAGTTAAGCAAAGCATCTGCAACCAGATAATCTTTCTTCCCAGACAACAGTCTTTTAAACATGTGCAAAACACTAGCTCAGTTCGGATTCTGGGGACAATGTTTTGGTCTTGATTAGACGGAGGTTTGAATTAGCTCTCGCCTGCAGTGATATTAGTGATTGGCATATTAGACTACAGTGTTAGTTACTGGGAACTTGCAAATGCTCTGGTGGAATGTGCTCGGTCCTGTGCATGTTTACAGGGTGTATGTTCACAATAATGTCACTCATGTGGTTGAAACAAGAGACTTTATGGAGCATAACAGTGGTTACATTTTTAGATCAGTTTAACTTTCAGTGTCTGCACTCGGGCTGTGTGAGGTTAGCAGGTCTACAGAGCACTATTTGTGTGACATGGTTCCCACCACGGAGCAATAACACTATAATCTATACCAGTCAGATTGCTCTCTAAACCAAACCAACAAAGAATATTTTTACTGACCTCTTGTGGATGTAGTGTTAGTATCTTTGTGCTAATCCATCTCTTCTGTCCAAAGTTCAGAAAGCTCTACCATCTGAAGTTTAATGGAACACCATGGAAGATTTCATCTAAAAAACAAAAAACAAAGCCCCATTTCATTTTTAAAATAGCCCTGATCCTCATACTGCAGTCTGCTGATAGGAAACCTGAATTGTAACTTTGCAGCAGCAGGACACTCCCTTGACAAAACTGGCCTTATCTCAGTGTACCTTGGTTACCTGATGCCACATGTGCCACATACCTGAGTGGCACAGCCTCTATTCCCGGGTGAAACAACTTTGTTACCCCTTGTTATGTTATCTCGTCATTTTGGATGTCTTGGAGATGAAGTCAAAAGAAGCTAGAGCACACGCTACGCACAGAAGAGGCCAGGTTTCACAATACTCCAGCTCTATAGTGATTTCATAAACTGTATCTTCCTTTTCTCCGTCTCCTCCACTATCGTCCTATCTCCACACACATGGTTGCATACATTTACACCATATAAATCCTAGGCAGACGCTTGCTGGTGCTCTGCCTGGTCCCCTCTTTTCACTTTCAGGTTAACAAAAGAAGATTTTTTTCCCCCGAACCGTCTCTTCTGCCTGTTTCTGTGCCTGAGGTTAAGCTCTCTTTCATTGGCTTGTCTTTCTCTCTAATTACCCTGCTCTCCGCCTGAGCCCTGTGTCTTTGTGTGTGCTTATGTAAGGCCAAATGTGAGCAGTCCTTGGAATAATCCTATGCAGGCATTATTATTGTGTTGTTGTTCCACTGTTTGGGAAAGCTCAAAAAATAGTAAACATGATCCCATAGTTCCATTTCCAGTGCAGCAATGTACAAAGCCTGTTGACAACAAACTTTATGATACAAGACAATTAACACTCATGTCTGTTATTATCATTATACAGTATATTTATCTATTCTCTAAAAGTTCTTTGCAGAAAGTGAAAAGTCATTTTGATTACAGCTCTTCTGCAGCCGTTCCTCAGGTGCAAATTATCTTCTTTCACTGAAGGCTTTTATGCAGTACACACTTATTCTCAAAGTCTCCTGTTAAACTATTTTTCCATTCTTCCTCTGTAGCTTCAATCAAGGTTGCACTAAAGCATATTTTCACACAGCAGAAGTAATTTTATGTTGAAAAGCGAGAGAAGAATTAGCACGTTCGCACAAAAAAATCTGCGAAGAATAGCGCGACACTAATTCAAAAAGACCAGGACTGCTAAATATTTTTTTCTTCTCCTGTTCACTTGCCATTGTCAGAAGCCAAGGTTGATCCAGTATAACGACTAATCTAACTTCAAAGGGTAGCAGTCATGTTAAAGTACATTTTAATTGTGATAAGAAATATGCTTTCATGCTTAAACTCCTCTTCCCTGTTCGTCTGGACAGAGCCCATAAATATTGAGGGATTTTTTTTCCACTTGCAATTAAAATAAGAATTGGTGACATTTTTCACTGTCAGCAATTTCCGCCGCACACAGACATGAGCAGGCCACACACACAGAAGTGCACATAGATACAAGCTCCACCATGTGTGTGCTTGTAGACAGATAGACAGATCTCCTCATAGATATCAGAACTCTTTATTGTCCTTTATATCACACATTTTAAGTGAATGTGTGTTGATTTTTGAGGTGTGTTTCTGTGTTGGGCTTCACTGTAAAAATACTGCCCCATTTCCTCCCCCATTCTTTTCTTTAAATACATTAGGGGAAGTGGTCATGACTCTTTTTTTTAATCTGTGTGTTTTACATTATTTTCACCATCTCACTACATTGATGTGTATTGAATTTTGGACATTTGTGTATAATTGGATATGCAAGAAGGAAAGTTGTTATACATACAGACTTGATCACATGCTGTTTAATTATTGAAAGAAATTTTGTGTTTGGACTAGATTGCATTGGTAATACCTTGAATTTAAAATGTGGGCTGAACTGGAAACTATAGGTCACATAAACCACAATTGCACCTTAATAGCTCAATTTCTAAAATCAATTGTTTGAGGGGACTCCAGTCCCGTGTGACAGACAGCTGGCATAACAATATTATGCAGTGTATTTCCACATCCTCTGACCTGAGTTACTCTAGAGCACACAGGCACCACCATGCAATACAATGTACAACCCACACACAACTCACTCACACTGACATATCTGTCAGCCGGAATAATATGCATACACTGACTGATTTAAATGTCTTTGAGTTTGCTTCTGATTTGGAGTTAACTTATCAAAACACGTAAAGATGCCTGGATTCATTTCGATCCCTTTCACCCCTCACCTTACCTCAAAGCCTAACACTATAGCCAAGTCATATTGACTATTGGCTGACGCGGCTGAATACAGGCAGATGCATGTTTACCTTGTGTGCTTGTTGTCATGCTTAGTGAGCAATGGCTGTTTTTCGTGTGTGTATGCATATGTGTGTATAGGAGATGGCCTCATTACCCAGGTGTTTACCCCCAACCACAGGAAGCACTTGTCACTGACGACTGTCTGCCGGCAAACAGCGCCTCAGGGAAAGAAGACAAACATGAATCACCTCTGCACCACCTACCTGCCCACCTCCATACCATCCTACGTAGATACACTGTAGAATTTCACTCGTTACAGTAACCTGACTTATATTTTTGAAACCAATTGCCTTACAAATGCTGTAAAATAAAGTCAAATAAACTACTCAAGGAGTCAAACAATCTCACCAGTAAAGGAATGTGAAAGTGTATGGTCTGTGAGCATTTGTCTCTAAGTGTCTATGCAAACTAGTCTATGTTGTACCCCATCTAAGGCACATAGTTGCTGGGATAGGCAATCTCATTTGAAGTAATAATATTCACAAGGCAATCAGTTCCTATACATTTCTTTCAAATTTTACAGTGCACCTTCCAACTGTACCTACCCTTCTATCTATAGCTTTAATGTATATTTTTGCCCCCTCTAATTGCCACTGTTTACATGTCTGTGCGGTTCTTCCAGTCAAGCGCTTCCCTGGCAGGTCATTGGGTTCCTCCACTCTCCTATAGCTGTGCAGGGGGAGAGAGAGAGAGAGAGAGAGAGAGAGAGAGAGAGCGAGACAGTGAGCGAGAGAGAATGAGAGAGCAAGAGAGAGGTGGGGGAGAGAGAGAGATACAGTGAGAGAGCGAGAGAGACCGAGAGAGAGGAGACATACAAGCTGTTGACAGGGATTTATGAGCTGATAGTGTCAGACTGCAAGCACAACAACAGTCTCTGTGTCTAGGCCTGTCTGCTCACAGAGAGAGACACAGACTGACAAAAAGAATGGAGGAGAAAGAGAAGTGAAGCAGCAAAATAAGTTCAGAGACAAGGAGAAGAGATTGAGAAAGCTGTAAGAAAGAGGAAGAGCTGGGGGAGTTAATATACTTCCATGCTTTTGTACGGTCTTTGAAGGTGCCATTTGGACCCACCCTAGTATCAAGTCATTTAGCAGATGACTTGTGTGGTTGGCTTCTTGCTTTGATCCTCATGAGAAAAAACTACAAACTATTGAGTAAGCTATAGGGGAAAATAAAGAGCCATATTAACACCTATTTCATATTATTAGAAGAAATATATATTGTGCCTTACAAGACCAATTCCACAGTCACACAGGTGGTGGTAAAACACCTGTAGCCACAACCGCCCTGAGGCAGACTGTCAGAGCTGTGGCAGCCACGCCAACAGCCTCAGTGTGGGTGAACTGTCCTCCCCAATGACAACCATTTAAACTGCTGGGTGGAAAAAAATGTAACCACCAACCTTTTGATTAGTGAACAAGTGGCTTTAGTGGCTAGCTTGAGTGGCTTTTTGTTTTGATCTCATGAGAAGAAAAACACATGCAAAGACCATAAGCTATTGTCGGTCTTTACCACACTGCGACTGGCACAGACAACAACACTTCTCAAGTTGCATGAACGTTATTTAGCACTTTGTATTGGAGTTTGCTAAATAAAAAGTGAGCTATTATTACATCTTCTCAGCACGTTTGACAATAGTTCTTTGTGCTGTGTGTTTATGTCCAAATGTGTCATGGTTAGTCACGGCTGGAAATTTCCCTGTCAGATGACACACACTCCTAGAGTTGACACATACAAGGTGTCGCTTGTCAGGAATGCTTTAGTCTATCTGCAGTTCTCAGCATAATCTACACCATTTTAGTAAAAACTTACACTATATAGTCATTTTGAATGAACTTGTACTTTAAGGTGTAGCTTCAGCTCAGAGTTATGTGAGTACACCTTTTGTCTACTCTACCCTCTGTATCTCTGTACATTGTTGTAAAAAAAACTTTTAAACTTGAATTCTTGTTCCTTTATTTATGTCATTCTGTATATTCATATATGTTTACAAAATGAAATCATTCAAATAATTCAATTTTGTAAAAATGTCATTATTATTTTGATTTCTACAACAGTCTTACCTAAGCGCACCTTCTGGCTGACCTCCCATCTCTGATTACTTCCACTTGTTGTGTTTTAACAGAGATGCATCTTTTGACGAGTTTCAAATATTGCATAATAACACCTAAAATACCCCTGGCCTGTAAAATGTTATGATGGTGATAATAACAGTGATCCAGTTGTGAAGTCTGCCAGGCTGACACGTCTATGGGAGACAGACAGCCTGACAGAGCTCATAGCCCCTGGGAATAATACAGACTATAGCCCAGACAAGTGATTTATATGTCAGATCCCGTTTAATGATATAGTATTAAACAGTGCTGATTTACGAGGCCCTTTCATTTTGCATAGACACTCAACGCTTAGGGGCACAAGCTTAACACGGTGAATATAGATCTAACGGTAACTTGGTTCAGAAATGCTAAAATTATAGCACAAGGACATTTTTTATGCATTTCCTTAATACGGTTTGGTAAGGTGTTCGAGCGGCACTTCAAGTTCACCTTTATATCTTACTGGCATAAATGAGTTCCTTGTTCCAGTCAAGTGAACATTGCCAGTTTATTATCAAGTTATAATGGAAGTGGCCCTAAAACAGCCATATGAGCCGGCCTTCATGAGCATGAATCATGTACTATAGCCCCAGTAGTCAGAGCCCGACTCAACACATGGATGGTTTTGGTAAAAAGGTGTTGCGTATAGTTTGCAGGCATTTACATTTAAATTAATTTTGAAGTTATGTGGAGGTCCTCAAAAGACAATAAATAAATACAATTGGCATATACGCAGACACAACACAGTATACAATAAAGAACAAAGGCTTATTTTTATGGCTTTTATCTTTGTTGTGAGTTTCACATAATCAGCTTTGGGCTTAGGGGTGTGAATTAAAAAAAACCTTCATAATACAAGCTTCACTTTTTACAGCAAGAACAGACACTGGCCGCTTTATTAGGTAGACATATTTGCCTGCTTGTACCAGCTAAGCATTAAACCAATTGATTTACTCATGTACTGTGTACTGCTGAAGCCCAAACCAAGAATCAGAATGCACTATGAATCTAGTGCAGTTGTTGGTGGATCACATACGACAATGCATAGGGTTTAATGACACTGGTGTGAAATATGCCAGAGGTCAGAACATTGACATTATAGAAAGGCAACATTATGTTACATCAAGGTCTGCAAAGAACCATCTCTGAACATACAACATGACAAAATATGAAGCAGCCAAGAACATGTGTGTATTAAATGTAGTACAATAATAATAATAATAAAAATAATGCATTCATTTTATACAGCGCTTTTCTCAAGACTCAAAGACGCTTTACATTACATTATTCATTCACTACACAGTCACACCCTGGGGCACACTGACAGAGGGGGTGGCTGCCAGTCTGCACCTACAGCCCCTTCAACCATCACCACATTCATTCATTCATTCATTCATTCATAGGCAATGCGGGTTAAGTGTCTTGCCCAGCGTGTGCTTGAAACCACCGACTCTCTGGTTGAAGGGCGAGCAAATACCCACTGCACCACTGCCGCCCAATAGTGAAAAGGCAGATGTTATAAATAGCGTAATATCATTCCATCAAATATATTTTGTACAAAACTGCAGACCTAATAATATATTAATGACTATACTCCGATGTGTCTGATAAGAATGCTTACTAGTGTTAGCAGCAGAAAAGAAGTGCTCATAGAATATGCAAAGCTCAGTGGGGGAATAAGCCCATGTTTTAGTGGTCTCATGTGAGGGCATATGTATTGTGACTCACTTTTATTACTGTAGCATGGATTATTAAAGTACATGGCGATGGCTGGTAAAAAATCTAGGTAATATTACAAAACAGTAGTACAACACTTGTGAAGAAGGACTGTCTAGAGAAAACAGAGAAGAAATGGTCCCTTTATGTGTGCTTTACAACAATCATCTAACAATGGAAACATGTTATATTGTTAGGTCTTGACAATATGAAACAGAATATATATATATATTTGTGTTCTTAAGGAGATCATAGATGGGTGAGCTGTTGGAGAAAGTGTAAAACATATATATTGGGTAGATCAGTATTTTCCTCCTACCATCAAAAGATATATGTATTGCTTCTATTTAATGACTGTCAGAGTGAATGATTTTTTTGTAACTGTGTGCCTCTATGTCAGCCCTGCAACTAACTGGCTACTGAGGGTGTACCTCGTCTTGGATCCCTAGTTGCTGTGTCGTCCACAACCCTAACCCCAACCATTTTGCACCAGTAGATGGAGATACAAATACACAGTTGATTATACTTTATGTATAGCTCTGATGTAGGGCAGATTTGTTATGTTTTTGTGATTGTAATATTGTATTGTATTTTGAAACCTCATGTATAACCCAGAGCAAACAATATTAACATCAACACAACCCTTCTGGGAGCAGTAGTGAGGCCTCCTCCTTATCTGTCTTCTCCTATCTTTGTTTGTGGTTACCATCAGTGGTCAGACATAGGGGCCCCTAACTTTTCTATGGACATGTTATCACACTTCCTCTCCTTACACACTGGGGCTCTTCTAGTGAGCCTAGCAGACAGGAAAATCAAAGGCTCTGTAAAATACCATAGCTTGGTAATTTGTACACTATATTACACACATATGATGTATAACCTAAAAGTCTGGCTAGCAAATGCAAAACAGGAAAGAGGGTCTAAGCAAGTTCCCATTAGCGGAGCCCATAACTGTCTGGATTAAACGTCAAGCTGATTGAGTGTTAGTTACCGTGACCTTCTGCATTTTAAACTGTGAGCAATCCAATGTATTAGTTCATTAGGACGAGATGGAAGTGAATCCTATTAAAGAAAGTACGTAATAAATATTGGTGTGATTCGAGTGATTTTGCTGGCATCGTGTGATACGGGTCTAAGTGTGGTATAAGGTAATATGATTAATGTGGGATCATAAAAGTGTTTTGTCTTACCTTCGGAGCCAGTGTGTTGCTGAGGGCTTTGTTCAATGTCGGCTCCAAATGATGTACTAAATAAATAAATAAATAATCTGTGCATCTGAAATTATGGTGGCGCATACAATGCCTTTTTATTGGACTTTAAAGGGCTATAAGGCAACAAAGGGACTGGAATTATGACCCTTTTATGAAAGAACACAGCTATCTTGAGATTCCTTGTAAAAGACACCTTTAAGTTTGCTGAACACCATAACCTTGCTCATCAACTTTCTGATTGTTCATTAAGGAGCTATAAATACATAGACCTATGCACTGTTGCAAAAACTATTTAACCTGATAAGCCACATTGTGTTTTTTTAAATTAGATTTTGTTTCATTTCAATCTCATTTCCAGTGAACTTTTGAAGTGTGAAAAGGTAAAGAGTTAAACATTGTTAGAGAGGTAAAAAAAAAACCCTGATAAACTGGTCAAATTGTGAATGCTGGTTGTAAAGTTAGGAATGTTAAGTGAATATATATTGTGACTAACTTGATGCATGACCAACTAAAGGAAGGCCGCTTGTGTGTCCTGCCTTGTCATCTCCATCAGACTTTATATTCACAATCCAAATAGATCAACCAGCCAACAGAAGCATCCCTAATCGAGCCTAACTGTGAGCGTGCATGTGATTGGCCCAAACTTGCATGATTATTTCCATCTATTTAAAAACTTTGATAATTGTTGATTTATTCAAGTCTGGGTTTTCACACATCCCTCTCATTACAATAACAGATTAGGTGATTAAACAGCTTTCCACACTGTTTGTTTATGGGCCAACAGAAAGGCTTTTTGCTATTATTACTATTACTCGCTATTAGTCTGCACACATGCACAAGCTTTCAGCGGCCGTTTGAATATTTACAACAGTTTAGCACTCTCCAAATTGCTTGAGTGTGTGGCACCAGTTCACGTGACATTGTGCCGATTAGATAAATCTCCCAAAAGAGGACAAGCATAAGAGCATCTACATGTACGAGAGGATGTTGATGGTGCAATTAGAGAGGAATATTGCAATGATGGCTCTGCTAACGATTTAATCTTTTCTAGAGGTCTTGAAGCAATTAGGCAGTGAAAATGACACGGCACAAGTGTTATATTCCACTTATTAGCTTCTATAATAGCAAGGGTATACTTATATTGTTTCCCTTGCTAAGCACCTCAGCCATGATGTACATACAAGCAGCAGCCGTTAGTGCCACAGAGGAAGTGTGCAGGAAATGAGATCAGGCCTAAAAAAGAGGTAACGCCTGAACCACCGACCCCAGACCAATAACTGTCACTCACTGCACCTGACGATAACATGTGAAAAATATAGCCAAAAAAACAGGAAGGTCTGAATAAAATAGCGGTGATACAGAAAGAGGACACACAACGCAAGAACAAATACTGGCAGAATTGGCAGAATTGGCAGAACTGGCAGAATTGGCAGAATGACCCCCCCTCCTGCCGAAAACCTTTTACTGGTCAATTAATTCGGCCTTGTGCTGGTGTATTCCATTACTTAGTGTTTTGGCATGTGCATTCAGAGTTGACCAGAGCTAATGTTGCCCTCTGCTATATCAAACAAGTCTCAAGCAGGCATTTTTGATCACAGATCTGACGCTCACTGGCTATATGAAATCATTTCAACGGTCTACATGGTCTCTATTCTAGCTTCCGCAGGTTTGTCTTTCACATACTGTACACCCCAATTGCAATTTCAGCTTACAATCAGGTCTACCTAATAAAGTGGCCAGTGAGTGTTAAATGGCTACAATATATGTTCTGTTTAAAACTAGTTAAATCATCCGGCACAGTTTTGAAAGTATAGGAACATTCATTTTGCTCACTAAAAAAAATAAGTACAAAAAAAGCTCACAGTTTTGATTAATTACTGTAGACAAGACAACCAGACTGGAACATAACAACCTTGCACATCGCAGAAGAAATACAGAATACAGTATGAGATAAAAGACAGCAACAGAGCAAACTATCTCTTAGACAAACGGAAAAAAGGGACTTAAAAAGCATCTCAGTGGCTAAATATACCAGCAGCAGGATTGGGCTGGAATTAGCACTTGTGTATTTAAAACTGTCACTTTGCCCTGCACACATTCTCTTTACCATGATAAAAGATACACCCAGTGACTTCAATAGAGAAACCAGGCCTGACAGTTGTGTGTGAAGTGAATACATATATCTGCATGCTCAATGAAAAAACAAACCATGTTCTATTTTTTATTTATTAAGACAGGAGCAACAGAGAATGATGAAAGATTCAGAGCGCTGGTGTTCACCTACACCCGGCAACAAGGCATTTTTTGATATATTACCCAGATAACAATTGTTATGGAGGCAAAATAGACGTGAGTTGTCGACAGAATATTTGTTGCTGTGTTGCGTGTGATAGAAGTGTTTGGGTGAAACTTTGTCAGGCGCTTTTCAGACTTTTTGTAACAGACATCCAAGAAATTGACTGCCGTCCACTGGCACTGTTTATTCACTCTGCAAAGTAAATAAATCATGACTATTGCAGCTGTCAATCACATTTGGTTTATTCGACTTTCCCGGTGTCTGGGCTCTTACAGGGCTCAATCATAGTGACGTTTTAACACACTCAAACAGCACGTTATTTCTTTTACTAGATTACACCTGATTACATTAGGCCATTTTACAATTAGCTGTCCTTCAAGCTTACAAAGACTTCTATGTAGGCTTCTATTATTTTGGCTTTTTTACTTTTGGTGTAGCCAGTAAATCATCCAGCTCCTGGCATGCAGGTATTTGTGGAACGTTTGGCCCATTAGGTTTTATGCCAGACACCCTTCCTCATGCACACTTGGGACCATCGCCAAAGGCACATACTTGCTACCCTTTGGCTGGATCATTTGAATATAATAACAATAATAATGCATCGGTTTTATATAATGCTTTTCTCAAGACTCAAAGACACATTACAATTACATTATTCATTCATTCCTCAGTCACACGCCTACAGCCCCACCGACCACCATTAAAATACAATCATTCATAGGCAATGCGGGTTAAGTGTCTTGCCCAGGGACACAACAGCAATGTCAGGCGGGGATTTGAACCGACGACCCTCTGGTTGCAAACGCTTACCCACTGTGCCCCAATATGCTGCAGATAATATATAATATTTGCATTGACCCTAAAAGTAGGCGCAACATTAACAATTACATCAGAGGCTAGCGGTGGGGTAAGGTAATTGATTTTGAGATGGGCAAAGTACCTGGACAATAAAGAAAAATCAAACAATTAAACAGTGCCTTGATTGAAATCTTACTGACACAACTGTTGCCTGTCTCAAAGCACAGTGTATGTGTAATAGTGTCAAAGACTTTGTATCAAATTACCTGATTCAGTGAATGAGTGATGACATGAGTAAGTATCAGACAATCACATGAATAAGTAATGAGTTGATTGTCGTTTAATTAAACAAATCAAGCGAAAAACAATGACTGCAATACATTTCCATAATCTCTCTCCAACAGTGGTGTGTTCTGCATCTGTAAATTTACCAACATTAATCATGCAATCATTTGACCTTATTAATTAACAATTGAAAGTTTTCTTAATGAGTCTTACCTTTAGCTTCTGCATGTTTTTCCTATTGCTTAAATACATTCACTTGTTATGTGACTTGGTGGCTCTAAATTGCCTCTAGTGAATGGTTGTCTGTGGTTATGTTCCTGTAACTAACTGGCCATTGTCCGCCTCAGGCCCATAGCTGCTGGCTTAAATGACTTCTTTTGGATGAATGGATGAATGAAATTTTACTAATGAATGCTTAAGAGACTATTTCCCAAATGAATTGGAAAAACAACACCATCTTTTATTCTCTGTGTAATTTTTTCCAACACAGTCTGGCTTTTTGGGAAGCTAAATTAGCGGAGCCGTGTGAATTATAACCCGGGAATATCACAATGGGGAACAAAGCAAAGAACCATAGTAAAGAGAACATTACATTTACATCCCTATATTTTACTTCAAGTGTCATTTCTGCTGCCTACACCGCTGTTTTATTTGTTCGAGGAAACAAGGGCAAACTAATTTGGCAAAAACACAGTTGGTTGGCTGATGCAACACGCTGAAATTTGAGGAGCATTCATGCTCAATAAAACATTTCTGTCAGACCACCTATTGAGCAAAAAGCGCCTGTGTGTGTCTCTCTGTGTCTATGTGTAGTTGTGCGGACCCATTTTCAAACTGACCTGCCGTTGAGAGCAAATGCATGATGTTACAATAGAGTACATTTCAGGTGCGGATTTGAAAGGTTTTGAGGGTTAGCTGTGGAGCTTGTGTTTGGACATCAGCCGGTATTCTCATGGTGCATATGCTAATGAATGTGACTTTTAAGTAAGCTACATGTGAAAGTATGTGGGTGCTTTTGCCACTGATGTACATAAAAATTATGCTTCCTGTGTTCACTCCCACAGTGCAGCCCCAAGGCAATTTTCATCACTACTTTTGTTGTTTTACATGTATCTATACTGGGGCACACTTGTTTGCATGCAGAATATGCAACTATGAAACTTTACACTTAGGGCGAGACACCACATGTGAATAGTGGACTTATATAAGATTAGGACTTATAGATGTAATTGTGAGACATCTTTAATTGATTTGTGAACAATTACATTTCAGTATTGGATGGATCAAGGGGGTTGAAAAGTCTTATGTTGAACAATGGGGGATTTTTGGGTTTCAGTATTTTATAGATATATGCCTTGAAATAATATATTTTATTATATATATTGTATAATACCAAAACATTAAAAACTGTCAGATATTTTGACTTTGTAGAACCTATAAGCACCAACATTTCCAGTCTTATACTATATTTTGAAGGTTTTTACAGGGTTTTTTGTTAATATAGGCAGAACTCTAGACAAGCTGAAAAAAGTAATTGAATACTTTTATCATAAAGTGAATGTTGGGCATTTTACTTTCATTTATGTACAAACTTGGGCAGCAAACGCTAATTCAAAGTCAACTCTATAATCAGACCGAGCATTTTAAGACCACTGCTGTTACTGTTTCTCGGTGAAAAGTTTCATTGCTATTAGATTCGATTGCTATGCTTTTTTTTGGGGGGGGGTTAACCCAGTGTGTGACAAGGAGATTGGCACCATAATCACCTCTCTTCTGCCTCCAGAAGATTGCCTTGTCCACTGTGCACACTAAACCAGAATAGTGAATAACAGGGCAATTTTATCAACGTTTTTGAAATGTCCCATCTGATGTTCACTCGCCGGCTTCACCTTTCACTGGAACAAAACTGATGACACAAGAGCAGTCAGACTTGTCCAAGCGCCTGTCCACGGCTGGGTCTCACCATTTTTCACAACAGCGAACAATATACAAACGGTGTAGAGTCCTGTGCAAATGTTTCTAAGCTAAGTGAGTGTGCTCAGAAGTACATTTACATTCAGTCAATAGTCCACTCGTATACATCAGGCTTGTGGAGTTAAACCGGGTGAAATGCAACAAAATGAACACTAGTCTTGTGTGTGACCTGATCAATGTTTCCAACACACTGCACTTTCAGGCTCTCAGTCTTGTTTTTGATCATCTAGTACTTTTGTAAAGAGTCAAGTATCCATTTGTCTACACCTCGTCACTTGTTTTAACTCCATCACTGTCAGGGCTTTAGTCAGCTTCATTCCTGCACTCTGAAGCTCAACGGAGTCACTCATTTTCACAGATATCACACAGATTTCACAGGTGAGATTGGATTTTAGTTTTTTTTTCCTGATTAGATTCCTTAGGGTGCACAGTGTAAAATATTGTAAGACACACATCAATCTATAAAATACAGTTTTTTTTTTATCAGGTTTCCTTGTCAAAAAAACATACCTGGGGTGGTAAATAATTGAATTCATGCATTTTTTGGTTGAGACACTGACCTCCTCAGGAGCTGAAACCATTTAGATAAATGTTTTGCTAACAGCCAAGCTAATCAGTTCTCATTGCCCCCTTTGTCCACCAGTTTCGATACTAATTCTTTTTAGTAGTGTCAAAAATATGTCCGCATCAAATGAAAGACATTAAAAGTGTGGGATACCTTGAGACCTTGAGACCTTGAGATACGCCATCAGAAATATAAAATGTACTGTTTTCAATCATACATTTGGAGAAAATACACTTAATGAATCATACCCTAGATAATACTTACTTTACTTTATTATGTTATTTAGATTCCCCCTAATATAGTGTTATTGAGTTTACTGAACACCAACAACTGCACAATGGCACAGTCTGTTGGTTGTTGTTGTTAGCGCAGCAGTTCAGTGTCAACTAACAAAATCAAATTCTATGTGTTTTTATGTTGATTATTTATGTATGGTACTGAGTAGTAGGGTGTGTGGGGTTATAAAATGTACATCCATTTACATTATATATCATAACTTTTAAAGAAGACTCAGACATCCAAATGTTTTTCGGCCTTCATAAGTCTACATTTGTTTACTTCAAGTATTTTATCTGTATTTCACTGTGCTGGATTCACTCCACTAACCTTTTATAAGCATTTTGCTGAAAGAACACACTGTACTCTACTCCCCAGAGAGTCTGCTTTAGTCCTCTCAATTTAACAAGGACTACTATATTTTAACAGTGCTTGTCTTGTTTCTTGTGTTAGCATTTCAGCAATTAAACCTAAAGTGAGCAGGCTTTGGTAGACAGCACCCAGGAAGTGGTAATTAGTTCATATGTGATTCCCTGAGTTTTTTGTGTGTGGACAGTGACACATGGCACTTGATTATTACATCCTTCATTCCTGTATTTCTGAATATAAGCATTAATTAAAGCGTCTATGTCTCTCTCTTCATAATTACTCTGTCATTTAATTTCAACTAATGTAATATCAGTGGGAGCAAAACATCAAACAATGTGTCAGACCCCATATGGAGCCAGGCAATTTACTTTCCATTGACTTGTATGTAGAAATGAAGTCTGTGGTGTCATTAATCGACTTGATAGTAATTTTACCCTGGATGATTATTTAACAGGTTGTAAGGTTTAATGAAAGATCACATTAGGGAGTGATTGACACACATGCTCAGTATGGTAAGCCAAACACATGCTTATGAAGGGATGGCCCAACAGTACTCACTAACATTGAATGAACTGGGTACCTATCTGCCACAGTACCTATGTTTGTCAGTACCTACACTCACTGTCATTATATATATGTAATAAAGTTTCCCAACTGCTTCATGTCCGTCCTCTGTCGTGTCCAGAGAGGGTTTTTCACAGGCCTCGATGTAACATGTGTTTATATATATATATCAGAAATTTGCTCACAGAACTGACACTCACTAGACATCATTTCACGCTTATAGGTTTGGTTAAATAGGTACCAAGGACTCAGATGACACTTTATTAGGTGCTACTCTAAAACCAGAAATTTGCTCACAGAACTGACACTCACTAGATATTTGTGCTAGGCTGATTAAGCTGTTTGGCTTTTGAGCAGGTGAGTAGCACCTAATAAAGTGTCATCTGAGTCCATGTTCCTTGGTACCTATTTAACCAAACCCTAAGCGTGAAATGATGTCAACTTCCTGGGTTGATTTATTTGTGTATTCTCAAATAAATTCCTTCTGCTGTAAAATCTCTTGGCTCTGGTCTTGCATCATTCAGTTTAATAAATCATGCAAAATATTCAAATATATGGAAAACTTTGTGGGACTCCCCAAACCATCGTATTCTACCTGGTTAGGTGTATTTACCAAAATGCAACCAAACATGTGCTAGTTGTTGGCAACCATGATTCACATGCTTTACAAGCTGTTAAACAAATAGACCCGGCTTGTTGACACCATCATGCTGAAGACATGCCATCTTGCAAGTATTGTTCCAATCACCACCTATTGTCAGCTCATTATTGGGGCCTCGAAAATGAGTGATGCCCCTTAAAAAACGTATTACTGACTTTTAAAATGGAATGATGGACATAAATAGGTAAAAATACTATCACATCGGTGTGGCTAATATTCCAGATGTTAGCTGCTTATAAAGGCGCAAGAAAACCCATACATTTCCTGTTTGTTATCTATGTGAAAAACATCATATATAAGCGGCAAGAGACAAGGCACACGCCCACGTGCACACAAACAAAACCACTCACGGAGATAGACAGATAGACACGGAGCGAGAGAAATAACCAAAACCTAAATAATACTGTAATTGTTGCGGCTGTCTCAGATGTGTCTCCTATAATAAAAGCCTGTCTGACAGTATACGCAGCACAGGAGGGGGCCTTCTTCTGCTGCCGAACACAAAATTGTATTATTCGAAGTCCGCATCCACCACTGTATCTTTTCCTATTCCTCCCCCAGTGTCTGTCCTTATATTAGAAATGTTTTCACTTGCCAATAAAAAGCATAATGCGCTCTTATACACGGCGGCATTTGCAAGTGAATTGCGGGTGCTCCATATTTCCTTCCGATGGTAATCAGAGAAACATTGTGCTGTGAGAGAAAAGCATGACCAGTCCAATATCCAGTATGATTGTGGTGAACGTTATCTGATGGAAACGCTTGGAAATAGAAAACCCAACTGTATAGGAAAACCCAATGCCATGCTGGTTTAGCCATATGTGCACCAATGAGATACAAGGCCTATGAAACAGCAGGAACAAATTATACTTAAATTATAGGCACACACTGCTGCTAAGTAAATGTGACAAGCATATGGTGCGGAATAAGTTAAGGGCATTGGGTTAGAAGGGAGATATGGTTAAGTTGTTTATGAAGGAATCTATATGTAGGTGTTTTTCAGTGCGCTGCATATCAATTCTCTTTCTCATTTGCGCCATCGTAAATTCAAACCCAATCAAGGCTTCATTTCATTTCTTGCTCTTATCTCACCACTGCCTGGGCAAATTATTATTTTGCCTGTTTGTGTGCCTCACTGTCTCCTATATGTATTTGTATTCTTGATCTCATACACATACACATACATGTCTTTTTCTTCTATACATAGACTGTTTTTTTTTCCATTGCTAACCCGGGATGAAGGAGTTGACTACTGCACATCAACTTCACACAACAGTAGACACACGTGTAAAGAATGACAATTGTATCTGTAAGTGATGATAATTAAATGATACTTGTGTCACTGAAAAGAGACAGGCAATAAAAAAAACATTTGAAAACCTGAAAACCTTCAATCAAAAACTGTATGAATGACTTATTAGGATTAAGATATACTTTTTAATAGATGAGCTGTTTGGTGGATATTGAAAGCTGTGGTCAGTAACAGGAATTTACAGATTTACTTGGAGGTTTAGGAAAGAGGTTGGGACAGTGATGTAAGAAGAAATCAATTTAAATTCTGTGCATGGAGAAGAATATTAATGTATACAAGTTCATATCAAGTCATACTGGGGTCTGGATGTACGTAACAAGAACTTTCTTGTATATTTATCGATCTGCACTCACCAGGAAAGTTACAATGCTTATGGCTTTCTCAGTTTTGTATACATTTGAATGCATGTTCAACTTTGCTCTCAGGCTACACATCCAATAGCTGAAGTAAAGCAGTGGCCATGGAGCTGCAGAAAGTTTCATTTGCCACATTTATTTATTTATGCATTTAGAATACAGGTCTGTGGCAGTAAAACAGTGAATATAAGTCAGCATTATTTTGTTCCAGTGAAGCCTGGAGCAGACTGAAGCACAGCCAACCTGTCCAGTCATGGGAAGCAGCTCTTTATTTACTGCCCCTACTTGGACCAAGCTCCACACACTTTCCAACTATGCAGCTGTTTTGCCTCTTTTACCCCTTTCTCATCATTCATGTTTTTGTTTTTAGTGCATTTCTGTTTATTTGTTATGCAAGTATTCTTTTACGTTTTACAGTTTCCCATGATCTCACATCCAGCTGCAGAAGACCTTTAAACCCCATGAACTATAATATGGTGATTAAAAACTACATTTAAGTTCTCTGCCAATCTCTGATTCTCTGTGGACTTTTGTTTTAGACATTTGTGTCTCTATCATGACCCATAGTGAACACTGTACACTACAGCTGGTAAAGAACGGTCCTATATATTCAAACAACCTAACCCTATATTGTGCTGTCGAATTGGCTGCTTGCCCCTCCTTCCAGCCAGAGGAGCTGGCACAAGCCAGGTGAACCCAATTCCGATCAATTAGTGTGCACCGGTCAACTTAAAATGAGGCACCTTTCATTCATTCCAGTGTTCAGACAGAAACCAAACAGCACAGTGTTAGTAGCACGCACTGCAAGCACTCAAAGCACAGCTTGAAACCTGACTGATTATCCTCTTACAAGGGCGAAGGACAGCATGTCTGTTACTCATGGCTTGGACGGGACATTCATGGAAGCCTTGTAGAATGTGAACTTATAAAAATAGAATATAAAAATAAGGCTTTGCTGCTAATGGTAAAAATGACTCTGGGTTGGTATTGGTGTAAATGTGCATCTGTGGCTAACTTGTGGGTTCAGCTAATTGGTTGTAAAGTTTGAAGACTTTGGGTGAAGTTTAGACCAGGGGTGGGCAATTATCTTTTTCCGAGGGCCACTTTGGGACCGAGGACTGTTGTGGAGGGCCAATAACACGTTGAGATGAGCTACACTATAAAATCTACAATGCAGATAATTTCAGACCGCCGAAGGGCCACACTTTCCCCAGGTCTGGCTTAGATCACCGTAACTGTATTGGGGAGTTAAAAACACTAATTCATAAATAAATTGTATTGGGTAAAAGCATTCAATATTGAATTATATGCATGTTAAATGTAATTTACAATATGTAAAACTTGCTACATACCTTGACACATTTATGGGTTAAAACAAGTTTAAAAGATAAAAATCCTTCGGTAAAGTCATTGAATTTGAATGTTGAAGTTAGAAATATGTGTATAATGCATTATTTGTGTTCAAATATGGCTAATTATTTGCTTTTGTACGTGCATGCCTCTGTTTTTCACCTGAAGTCACTGACCTGATATGATCACCAAATAAAAAAGAAAAACTGCAGTAAACTTCATGTAGAGGGCTGCCTTTATCAAGTTTGGGAATTGCACATGGAACTAATACTTGACATATATTAATGACTTTGTTTTAGCTCATGTTAAAACACAACTACTTTATGTGCCTGTTGCTGTTTTTGATGTTATCTCTCTTTATTTTCCTGTACTTTTGAGTGGTTAAACTGTGGAGCAACATGACTGATCTGGATCTGCTAAATGAGCCTTAGAAGCAGCTGCTGACAAGGCCAGACACGCACTAACAACAGTTTGGAAAGTCCAGGACTGGACACTGACACCATTTCAACACAGAGAAATATTAGCAATAGTTCAGCAAGGGGGTCTGAAAAGGCATTGTGGTCAGATTGAAATAAGGGTAAACAAAAAGTATGCCAGTATTTAACTGATACCAGGTTTTCAATACTGCTATCTGAACAATTTTTCAATATTTGCTTTTTAAAAATGTATCTTCTATAACCCCAAAACAGAATAATAAATATAACCTTTACATTATTTGTTTGTTATTTTTTAGACTATATATATATGCATTTATCAGCATTAATTGGGGAATTCTTTAATACCTGTAGTATTGTATGGTTATGTGGTACCCAGTCCTAGAAAGAAGGACTTGTGAGTGGAATTTCTAACATTCACAATATCTCAGAACTGATCCTTAATCCATGTGATTCTTGACTATCTGCATCTGTGGTTATTTACTGTAGAGACATGGTTTTGAGATGCCATCTTTCTAAAGCCTGTATGAGTTACTGTCCTGTTTGCAAACCTAAGACTTCAGATGTAATCACAGGGCTCACAGGAATGCTATAAGAGGCCCAATGATGGTCAATGATAACATTCATTCAAGTGAATGTCTAAATTTTCTGTGCTTAATGATTAACAAACTGCAACAGAAACAGATACATTTACACTTAATTATTATTAATCTTATTGATTGCTCAGTACTTCCTGGTTTAATAGGAGGGAGGGAGGAGGGGCGAGGGAGGGAGGAGGGATGAGGGAGGGAGGAGGGGCCAGGGAGGGAGGAGAGGTTATGGAGGGACCGTGCATTTGGAGCTCACTAGAGAATACAGGATTACTTAAATGTGTGTGAATGAAGCAAAACACAAGTATAATGAGGGAACATAATTCATAAAATGCATCATTCTTTATAGCTGCAGTCTGGAAGTTTCATAAAATAACCCCCTGACCTTGTTCTATGATGTAAAGTATTTCATTATTTTACTTTAGCAACATCAAATCAGTGTGTGTGTGTGTGTGTGTGTGTGTGTGTGTGTGTGTGTGTGGGCTAACTCAACTACTAGTGGTCCAAGTGGTATTCCATAAACTGTGAACTGATGTTGCTGTTGAGGCCAGGGGAGGGACTTAAAGGTGTAGTCTGTAAGTTTCCTAAAATAAAATAGAAAATGATTCAAATTGACCCTCTGACCCTGTTTTATGATGTAAAGTAGTTCATTTGTAGTCTGTAGGGAAGCAGGGACTAAAGTCAACTCGAATAATATTGGTCAAAGTGGTATCGCACAAACTGTGATTTGATGTTTTTTTTATTAATATTATTTCTAGCACATTGTGTTTTAACTTAGACTACACCTTTTAAATAAACTATTAGTCAAGCCTTTTTATGGCTTACCTATCTTCCACCACACTAATTCTCCAGACAATAGGAGTTGTGCCTGTTTAATGAATTGGCATCATCACTCAACACGGTGAGTGAGATAGTAGTGAGATTGTGAGTACATTTTCATGCTGAACATAATGTAATATTCATAGTAATTAGGCCATTCTGTTGAGTCCTGCTTATACATCTGTACTCTGACCTTGATGCACACAGAGAAGAAGTATTAAAGAAAATTGTAGGTCAATAGATGGCTTCTCAAATGAGGGACAGATGCTCACATGCAAATAGGCTCTTTCTAATGTGATTAAGATAATATACAGTTCATATGAAGAAGCACACTCCCGCTCAGCACATGTCATTTAAGGATTTGAAAGATGTCTGCTGATGTTAATTGCATTTTTAACAACACAGTGGGGTTTTATATGTTGTTTGAGTCTACACAGTATGGGACATGCCTCCACTCAGTGGTGTGTGAGTTGGCATTGGTATTCATGATGTAAACTATAAACCTAACAGATTATAGTGTTTGTGCATGTGCAGCTACATTGTTACATTGAAAAGGACCAATATCATCAGTTATTTTGTTGCTAGGATACACCAAATGTGTACTTAAGAGTGTTATCAGGATAGTGTCACTTATATATGTATATATATATATATATTTTTAGTTCTGATGAATCAGACGGACAGAAAATAAATCAACGAGTAAATATTTTCAAACCAAATAAATAAAATTAAAATGTTATTTTTGTTGCCTTCTGCAGACCTTGACCATGCTTATGTCGTCTCTGACCTCTGGAATTCGCCCACGGAAATTCAGCTAACTGAATGTTGTATCTTTTGGAGCCATTTTCTGTAAAATGTACACATAAAAATACATATAAATACAAAATAAATTTGATATTTTTACAAAGTAACATAAATGATTACACGGGGGGGCGAGTATGAGCATTGCTTCTTCAAAATAATATTATTCAATTTGAAGTTAAGGGTGTAGTGCATTAACACTACCATGAAAAGTATTAGTAACTTCCCATTTCTGTATTATTTTTGTTTTTATCGCTGGTATTCCTAAAGGCCAAACTTACAAGCGCTCACGTTGGGATCTCCTGTGTGCATTGACTTTTGCGGAGACTGGAGGGGGTTCTGGGAGCAAAAATAATGAGCTCATCAGTTCAGGCTGGAGCTGCTGCTGGCACACACACATCTCATTTTTCTTCGTCATTCTTTTCTTCACTACTTTTTTTTTTTTTTTTTTCATCTACAGACGTACGCAATTACCACCATGCATGTGTGGTAGGATATTCTGTCTCCACACCAGACTTCACAATGACTCAAGCTAAAAGAGAACTGGAAAACTGTAGAAAACGTGGGCCACTCCTTATGTATTTCTTTGATACCAAAACATGTGCATTGTATTGTGCACACAGTCCCCTAATGACTCTGATAACTCAAAAATGAATTGCCGGATCAGTTTCAAGTTTTACATACAGGTACATATCATAAAGACACCGAACTGGATTGATTTAGGTACTTCTACAATGATTATTATTTAAGTAATTAGACTAAAGAATGCCTCAGTAGCGCCCCCATGTTTATGACCCCTCTGGACACACTTTCTTTGGCAGAGAGCAATCCAACTTGATACAGTGATTCTCCACATTGTACCCAGCCTTGATGTAACTAGTTGTAACCTGAGCTACTGTTGCCTTTAAACTAACCTCTGACCTTTGACATCAATAGGGCATTTTTGCCCACAGAACTGTCACTCACTACATTTGTAAACTCTAGACTTGGTTGTCATTCAAGGTGGCACCAGCAACCATGCCAACATCACTTCTTCTTGACTTCTATTTGAGTCCTTCCCAATTAAGTGGCCAGTGAGTGTATTGACCAGTATTTATTTAAACACCACTATATTAGTAATGCCAGACTTTTCAATTCTACTTATTCTTGACCAGTTACAGAGGACAATCATCTAAATAAAGAACTTGAACTGTGGCCAGGGTCATGAACTGGTAGACTGAATAATTGCCTTGGTACCGGACTGGTGCAAATGAAAAAACATAACTTTGTGCAGTTTAAATCCTGAGAACTGCAGACATAAAAAATATATTATTGTAGGCATTTTTTTCATTAATTCCAGAGGTGTAAAATCTGTTCTAATGAACCGTAGGTAGGCTATTGTATTCAATTTGTCAAACAGAACAGACCTGCTGGGCATTGTTATTTTGTACTGAAACAGATTTCTTTCTCTATACACTTACCAACAGATGTTCAATGGTATTGTGTTTTCCAGCTCTTCATTATTCGATCTAGTTTATATTTCTAAAGGAATAAAATGAAGACTGTACTCGTTTTTTTTTTCATTACTTCCTGAACATATGAAGCTTAGTTTTTATCCATATGGGCTCACACTTAATTACATTCAAGCACACGTCACTTTCACAAAGTAATCAAGGCTTTTTCTATTTTGATTAACTCCTAACTTTTTTGTTTTGGGTATAAAATTATGAGCTAATATAAAAAAAGCAATGTATTTTCAATCATCTCATTTTCATACAGAAGGTTAAGCTCCCCCCAAATCCTGCATAGTGAATATTTAGCATACAAAATGTCACATAGCGATATTACCTTATTATCTTTCATATCATAGTATTTTTTATTAGTCTTTGCACATGAGGATTGACATACACACTATATGGTTGATACAGTATGGGGTGACTTCGTAAATATAGGAAAATTCAATACAAACTCTATGAGGTAGGATGTAAATATATATTTTTTATGCTGAATAGTGGTAACTCAAACAAGGTAATACTAGAACTATAGACCCTTTAAAATGTATCAGTTGGAATGTTCAAAGTTCCGGAATGGAGGCGACTAGAGCGAAAGTGAGTTAACTTTACAAAAAAGTAGTGTTTGTGGTGAAGGATAGAATAATTCTGAGCAAACAATGAAAAAACTATTGTGGTCTTCAGCATTTCTGTAAGGACCTGTCCAGTAAAATTGAAAAAAATCAAGAATTTTACCACCAGCCAAAAGTTGTTTCCAAAATGTTTCCTAACCAGGCTCTAACATCACCTATATCTAGCAGACTGGTCGTGATTTGCCCAAACCATCTTGATTTTTCATATTTTGTGATATTCCGTGGCTAATGCTATTTTCTCCATTGAAAATGTGTTATGGTCTTGCCTCCAGTTGTCTCCATTCCCCTTTCTGTTTACAAACATTGTTTGTCATTTGGAATGTTCAAAGTTCCGGAATGGAGCAAAAGTGAGTTAACTTTACAAAAAAGTAGAATTTCTGGTGAGGGATAGAATAATTCTGAGCATACAAAACAAAACAAAAAAAAAACATTCAACATTTCTGTAGAGACCAGTAAAACCTAAAAATCAAGAATTTCGACCACCAGCCAAAAGTCTAACTGTTAGTAATGTGTACATTAAATAAACATACAATGTGAGGTACTTTCACTAATGTTTCCTAACCAGGCCCTGACATCACCTACATGTAGCAGAGTGGTTGTGATTTCTCAAACCATCTTAATTTGCCATATTTTGTGGCTAATTTCTCCATTGAAAATGTATTATGGTCTTGCCTCCAGTTGCTTCCATTTCGGAATTTAGAACTTTCTGTTTACAAATTTTGAAAGAGTTTGAGCTAAAGCAATACAGGGAGAATTCCGTTGTCACAAGGGTTCTATAATGTCCCAGTGTCCACCACAATTATGACAAGAAAATTTTTTTTTGGGTAGCAAGGGGCATTGTGTCTAGAGAGTTGTGGGTTCAATCCTCGGGCTGGTCAGCTTCTATTGCTTTGAATGAAGTATGCATGTTCTCAACATGTAACCGTGAGTTCTCTCCAGGGACTGCCCAAAGAGTGAATTGTCCCTGTCTGTCTGTCACCAAAGGCCTATAGTTGCTGAACAGGAAAAAAACTTTCATTTGAATTTAATACAATAAAGAAACATGTGGCAAAACACACTGGGACATTATGAGCACATATAATTCCACTAAACAACAGGTGAAGAAATGTGGAATGCTTTATTTCTAGTTTGTGCTTAGTTTTATTCTCACAATAATCAATGTATTTTTAGATGAAGCATGAAGGTGAATTTGGTGGAAATGAGAACAATAGTAGACATTCAAAAATAATTACGCCCTCACGACATGCCTTTGATAATGCTGTGTCATTACTGAAATAATGGCTCTGCAGTGATAATAATACAAGGTTATTATGCCATAAATCTACAGAAGCTGGGTTTGGGCAGATACGTGTATGAACCTAAGTGTATGAATCTAATGGTAAAATGCCAAACAGGGGATATTAAACTACTCTTCTTTTTATTGTTTTGCTTTATCATTAAGTGTTTTATTGGCACCAAATGACATGCTAAATTATAAATGAAACCACGGCCTCCCTGGTTTGCAGCAAGCATTAAGCCCCAGATCTTATGCATTTATGCATGTGTGACTATACACGCCTTTGTATTTGTGAAGAGATAACCTAAATAGTTATTGCCAGTGTAATATACCATTATGGACTTAATCGAAACCAGTGGCAGGTGGATGTGCTATGATGGGGTTAGTCCAATCTGCCTGTTGTTCTCCTCATGTGCACTTCATTTGTATGGACAGGGATGATCTGATAGATATGTGTTCATGATACTATCACAGCAGTATCACAGTAGAACATCATACAGCATTAGAATTTTGCATGTCCTTGAGTCATAAAATGTCTAAATGTAATTCTATGGAATCAGAGTCTGCTTGTCCTCTCTGTGTTACCATGGGTACTCTCCAGGACACACCCAAACATGTGGATCTTTGAAGAAAATTGGTGGTTCTAAATTGTTCCTAGTGAATGAATGTGGGAATGATTGTGCTGGTGCAAGTCAACGGTCTTGACAATCCCGCATGATTACCAAACAGCCACATATAATCAAGTTTTACAACACCATGAATAATTTTGGATGTTCTTGAGTCATAAAGCATTAGCAAATTTGTCAGTGGTCAATAAAAGAACAAGGCTAAAAATTGAGCTATACAAGCTTTTTACATTACATTGACAAGAAAAATACCAAAAGTCATTCTGAAGCTTACTTTTCCTTTTTTCATGAATACTGATGTGAACTACAATCCATTTGCCGCCACACGTTCGCTCAGTCTGCAATTTATGATTCAAGCTGTAACTACCTCATTTGATCCCATCCTTGTTATGCTAATTTCCCCTCACAATGGCATCAAATCAGTTTGATTTAAACTGTGAAAACTGTGTGTGTGGTGTTTGGGGAGGAGTGGGTGCTCGCAGACTCCCGGGTATGTCTCTATGAATGATGCATATACTATAGTAGGTGTGTGCGCGTGTGTGTGAATGAGTGTGCGCATTTAGAGTGTGTGTGTGTGTGTGTGTGTGCAGAGAAGTAGAGGTCTATGGTGCCAGAACCAAAGCTTCCCAATCTGCATTTTGATGTCATTAGCTTTCTACATCAGAAGGCTTCAGCGACACTTACACCAGAATGTGTTTTCAAGAGCACTACACCAATTGTGCAATGAAAGGTTTTAAAAGCAACATAAAGTCCCTCAAAATGAAATCATGAATTATTTGTCAGATGGTAGGCTTGACATGCACAAATATGATATGATTAAAAAACACTGGTAATGCAAAGCAAATGTTTGTCTATGTGCTTTTGCTCTATTTACATGATCCGGAATACATCTAAGAACACACTGTTTTCAAAGCTATGAAACAATATCACATTTATAGTGGAATTCCAGCTCTATTCTTACAGCATACAGTAAACATGATATAACCTCAAGTGGGGGTAAATATATGCATATTAATTATTAAGAAACTTGTAATGAGTTATGATGGCTTATACAGTGAAAACATTATTCAATCATGAGGGACATGTATTCATGTTAGTGACTCGAGCCGGGCCCAGCCACTATGGGCCCTTAGCCCATACAAAAACAGACAATCATTCACTCGCACATTCACTAACAACCAATTAAATTAACACTCGCATGGGTTGAGAATGATGCAGGAAGCCAGAGTACGCACCCACAGGACACTGTAACATAGTGATGCAGACTCAACTCAGAGAGGCCATGTCTCTGCAAATACATATATTAAATTAAATATTAAATATATTACACTAACACAAACACTAAATGTAAACAGTGATATTCTCATCTTCTGTCTCAACATCCATCAAAGAGAAAGACCTTTATGTGTGAGAACCCTGGACACTGATGTGTGACTTCCTTGTCCCTGAGTGTGAGTGGTTTATTATGGCACTTGATCTGGTCTGGTCAGAAGGTCTGGGAAGACAGAAGGCACTATATTGTCTATTTACACAGTTTTATGGTTTGTCAAATTTGGGAAGCGGGGAATGGGGCATGGTACCAGTTTGTTATGTTAATGTTTAACGTTTGTGTTTTAGTCTGGGCTGTGGTTTGGAGTTAACCTCTTCTTATGGCCAAGGCACAGTTTAGATGTAATTTAGTCCTGGTTTAGATCTGGCTTAATCCTAGTTTACACCAGTCTTTTGTTTTGGTATTGTTTAGACCTGTAAACCAGCTATAGACACAAATTAGACCTGGTTCAGTACTATTTTAATTACTTAAGCTAGTCATTTTCCCACAAGAATCCCTATAGTATTCTCTGCTTTGACCCAGGGTTAGTTTATCTTTCATAATACTTTGAAGTCGAAAGTGTCATCAGGTGTTCCCTGATGTGGGTAGTACTCATTGTTATATTTACTTGAGTAACATTTTAAATAAATTGTACTCCATTGAGTAGCTTTACTGCACAATACTATTTACTTTTACTTGAGTAATAATATTTTGAAGTATTTGTACTCTTACTTGAGTAAAATCTTGGAAATTTAGAAAGAGTAAGAGTACTTTTACCACCTCTGTGTGTCATGTAAGAACAGCTTTATGTGAAAATGTGATGATGTGGAAATGTTGTTCCTTTATTAGTGTTTTAGTGCCTTTTTTTGCCAGATTACTTCAAAATTAGACAATTAATCTGACTTGAGCAGTCTTTTCACCCAATACCTTTCTACTCTTACTCGATTAATTATGTGAATGAGTACTTATTACTTTTACTTGAGTAATTTTATTTTGGAGCAACAATACTCTTACTTGAGTAAAATTATTGGATACTCTACCCACCTCATGGTGTAATTGTGAAAACCAGACTTATACATTCATATACATTTATGACACAGACACAGAACTTCTACAACTATGTACTTACAAGAACATCTCTTTAAATCTGTTCTGTAGGCTGCAATGTTCACTTTGAGTGTAGAGCAAAAAATAAAAGTCCTGTGATACAGCTAGATGTCAGCAAACTAAATACAGTTTGTGAAAAGCCTGGAGCTGGGTCTGCTGTGGTCAATGTTTGGAGCCAATATTGCCTCATACTCTGCTCTGTTTTCTACTTTACAATATTGTTAGCTAGGATGCACACAAGCAGACTTTATACTTTAACATTTCAGACTTGGCTGGTACATTTCTCAAGATGCAAGACTTGTGTAACTAGGCTTGCTCTGACCATCACTTCAACTTGGAAGAATAAAACTACTCCCCAAACATAATTGAGTGAAAGTTTTAGTATTTCCTTCAAACCAAAGTACATCTCTGCTCAGCTCTTAAGTACTATCTAAATCAATCTAAACCTTGGCCTCTTGCTCGCGCTGAACAATTTGCTGTATGAACTCACGTTGCGTTGGCTAATCCACCTGCCCAAGTTTAAGGTATTTGTCTCACATGGGGGCCCAAGCAAGATGATTTTTATTGGACTGCCTGGGAACCAGAGATCCTGACAAATCAGGTAGAGAAGAAGAAAAATCAGGTTTAATCGCCTCATGGCATTACCCTAAAGAGATTTGAAATTCATTTTTTGGGGAATTCAAGGTTAAAATTCATATTAACGATGGGATAAATTGCATTGAGGATTGTAGATCTTTTGTACCATAAAGGAATTATTAACGTTATTTAGTGGTGAATATGATCAAATTAAGTCTCTTACCCTGTAAATCAATGAATGTAAGAGTACGGGATGTCTGTGTCTCTGGGTCAGCCTTGCGACTAACAGTCCGAAGTGTACCCGCCTAGAACCCATGGTTGCTGGGGTAGACGCCTGACAAGAATAGGTAGAAGATAATTCATTGTGCAACATAATTTAAAATGAATGACTGTCCTGTTTATAGTCTGTGTGTTGGTGATGTACAGCAAGGAACTTAAAAACACTTTCGCTGTGAATATTATCAATTTTTGACCTCTTTGTTACCTTTACTTAATTTTTTTCCACTTCTTCTCCGCTCCACTTTCTCACTTGCCCTGAGAAATCAATTTCAGGCTTTAGGCGTCTATGGCTAGCAGGCATCTCTCTCTTTGATAGTGTTCCCACCACCGCTCTGGCTGGATGTGTACGTGATAGCGCCCACCGCAGCGGAACAGAGGAGCCCAGCCAGATTTGAAAACTTCTTTGTAGGATTTTACTTCAAACTCGAAATCCATTTAAAGGACAAACATAATGATTCTCCCATGAACACACACACACAGTTCTGGGAGAAATTTGTGTACTTAGCATCTTAGGAATAACATAAGATTGAGCTTTGAGCCGGTATAGAGTATATACTGTGCAAATGTTTGAAGCAGGTTTGTGAGCATGCTGTTTGGTAAGTGAAAAACATGGATAACAAGGATAATCAGAAGAAACATCTAAGTCTAGTCAGGTGATGACACTTGTCTTCAGGGTCGCCATTTTATCAGTGGTTTCTTTCTTTTCATGCTAATCTCAGACAGACTTAATTGTGTTGACATCAGGTTTGTGGAGCTAAAAGAGGTGGACGGTCTTATGTCACAACAATAAGATACTGTAAAAATCCTGGCTCCAAATGGTGATCCATATTCACACCAAAAATGATTGATCATTTTTTGCTCACACTGTGTTTTGTGATGCAACACATATCAACGCGAGTTCATTATTTTAAACGCATTGCTACTTTATTTAATATCCTACTGTATGTAGGGAAACACATTTGAGCACAACACTATGTCTACATGTTGGTCCCATATGAACCATCTCGGACCCTGAGGACATCAGGCACAGGCCTTCTGCTGGTGCCCAAAGTCAGGACTAAACACGGTGAAGCGGCGTTTCAGTTTTATGGAGCTAAAGTCTGGAATAGTCTCCCTGAAGATGTTAGACTGGCCTCTACTCTTA
>JAVQKC010016408.1:0-16938 GCA_036025475.1 Philypnodon macrostomus
TTAATTAATATTCATCGAAGAAGTACCCAAATCGATACAGTTCGGCGTCTTTATGGTATGCACCTGTGTGCAAATGTTGAAAATGATCCGGCAATTCGTTTTTGAGTTATCGTGTTCACAGCTAGGACGCGGACGCGGACGCGGACGAACACCGACGTGATTCCATAATATCGGCGACACGCTGTTTTCGCCGATATAATTAGCACTAAATCAAAGACAACTCAAGGTAAAGTCATAGAGGAGTGGCCATAGTGACTCGTGCACAGTTCCTCAAAAGCACAAAATTGTTAATGAGCCGCTCAAATCTGATTCAGCCCTTTAGGTGTATGGTCCTATACAGAGGTTTAGAAATACAGGGATAACAAAATCCTTCTGTCTCAACACCTTTCACCTCCTTCCTCCTTTCACATTACTTCCCGGGTCATTTCTGACCCAGCGTTCATTGTGCCTATTTGCAAAGTCATTTTTTTTCCCATTTATTCAGCTTTATTAAAAGTTATTTATGCAAGTTTTATATAATTTGTATTACTTTAAGGTCAATAATACATCATTTAGAGAAATCTCTACATACCATTTGTTATAAAATGTGGATTGTTGTGTATAAATTTTATTTTATCAGAACATAATTTTGTTAAAAGTGTGACCGGCTGATGTCATTTATAATTTAGAGCATTATAATATAAATACATACATGTATTTATGTTATTGCAGTCAACAGTAGCTTCTATGGTGTATAAAGTCTAAATCAGGCTAAATGTGACTTAGACACATAGTATAGTTCTAACCTATTTCATAAATATAATTCAATTCTATCTAAGAGAGGTTAAAGTAACTAAATCACTTTATGTATCATTATATCTGCTGTATTAGCCGTCACTTATAACTTATAATATAACCGTGGATAAACCCCCGTGCCTGATCAATGTGCAAACATATGATATTCCATATTATTTTATTCGAATGATCTCAGGTATCTCAAGTTAACAGGTATTTTACAAATATTCAAAAAATATTTCTACTTTTGCATTTGATGTTTGCTGATGTGTTGTTTTGTCACCGGGACAGTGTTCTGAGCAGAGACTCATACGTTCATGTTTTTGGACACCCCAGACACCTCCTTCAACACCTTAGGTGTCCCCACCACAGACAAACTGTCCCTCTATACTCTGGGTGGAATTGGTCCTAGAACCTCTTCTTAGTGGAACATGAAAAGGTTCTGTAACCTGTTATAGTGAGTGGTTTATGTTTATATGCTATATACTAGACGGAGTCAAATTTGACCCAGGAGGACGATCAAAGATAAAATACCCATAATACATTGAAATACCTTATCACTGTGTTTTTTTAATTTGTTGTTTAACCCACATTTTGGCAATTCACTGAAAACAGTCCAGAATTATGGTCAATTATTTAACTGTGTTGGAGTACTTGGTGTACAAAGCACAAGTCCCAATTTAGACAGCGTTTATCCCTAGTTGAGACATTGCTTAGTACAGTTAGTCCTGGTTTAGACCTGGATTAGAGTTGTTTGATATTGGTTAAGCCTTAAAACCTTGAAACACAAGGCATTCATTTTTACAGGATTTATTTAAAATAGTGTCCCTTACGTTACGCATAGGCCCAACATGATAGAAAAATACACCAAACTCAAATGGTGTAGATATAAGCACCTGCTGAAGGTCAACCCAAGCATCAGAATAGAAAAAGGGATCTGTGTAACTTGAGTTGAGCTTATTAAGGCAATGTGTCCAAACTGCTTTTGGTTCATCTTTATATTGTTTTACTACAACATCTGTAACCATGTTGTGGCCCATAACCCAGACACATTACCAAGTGTATTTGTGTAAATACATTGATTTGAAAAGCAAACGTCTCAAAACAAACAAATTAAGTGATAATATATTTGTATTATTCTTCAAACATTCGTGTCAGTCTTACAACACACAGTCACACACCACACACATCACACACAAAGTGCAGGTTTGACAATGACATTACAGAGCATCGTCTTTGTGATAGGCAACATGAAGGGCAAAGGTAAATATTGCACATAATGACCAGTTATTAGAGATAAATTGTCTAGCTTTCTGGTTCTACTGACCATCTACTCATGAAACAAACTAAACTGTCAGAACAAATGTGAACTACATGCAACTAATGGTCTCTTAACTGACAAACGAGGTAACAGTAATGGCCGGCTGACACACATCTCTTGTAGCAAAATTTTACGCAAGTGCTTTTAAAAATACAAACAAGTCTGATGTTTTAGCTACAGTATAATATGGCCTGAATAAATGAACATAATCTATTGCTTCAACAAAATATGCTGAATTATGCTTGGGCCATACCTGAGACAAAGCCTGTACCCTCACACTGCATGCTGTATAAGCAAATAAACATGAAAAAAGGGAAATTTCTAACAATGAGGTATGTATGAGTTACTGTCTAGTAATGTATGTGGAGTTATTGCTTGTTCTTGGCAGAAAAATATACATTAGAAATTACAACCAAACATTTGTTTCTCCGATGCACCACGTGATAAATTAAACATTTTAAACTCAGCAGTGTCCTAAGTGACTGCCCTCCAGAGGGTGTTGTTGTCTGGGTACATTCAGGAGCAGTCGGTAAAGGTGGTCACCATGTTCCCTCGGCGCTGGGTCACTGTCCGGCAGTGCGGTTTCCCTGAGCCCTGGAACTTGTCCTCAGTCCTGCTGCTGTGAGAGTTAAAGCTGAACATCTTCTCCAGGTCCTCAAACATATCATCAAACAGTCCTCCTCCAAACGCCTTCTTGTGCCCATTCATGGCCTCTTGATGCTGGTTCATAGCATCCTGATGTGCCTGGAAGTGGTTGTTAAAGTGCCGCCTGTGCTGAGACTGGGAGTTGGAGTGAAAGTGGTGTTGGTGAAACTGTTGGTGAAACTGTTGGTGACCAAATGGGTCAGAGTCTTTGAACAAGTCGTCAAAGTTAAAGGACTGGAAGTGCTGCTTAAAGTTATAGTCATTGTTGCCACCACCGGCTCCTCCTCTGTGGTCCTGCCCCGGTGAAGCGTGGTGTCCAAACTGGTCATACTCTCGCCGCCTCTTGTCATCTGACAATGTCTCATAAGCTGAAAGAACGAACATTTCAAATTTTAATCAGTCAGTGCTAAGATTTTTGTACCGATATGTGACTGCTATGTTCAGCTTCATTTTGAAGAAAACATTGCAGTGAAAAACCCTTTTGAGTTAAAATGCATTCCCTCATTAGCTGGGTATGTTTTGCAGCTTGTATTATTTATATTATTTGTATTAAGTATTTGTCTATTACAGAACAAACTCACCTTCTGCTATTTCTCTGAACTTGGCTTCAGCGTCCACATCCTTGTTCCTGTCAGGATGGTACTTCAAGGCCAGCTTATGGAAGGCTTTTTTGATCTGACGCTCAGTAGCATCTTTCGGTACCCCCAGTATGTCGTAGTAGTCTCGTTTGGCCAAAATGAACTCTGAAACCAGCAGAATATGAACTGCCAGGAGTAACATGGACTGGGCTGTGGCCATATTGGCGGTTTGACACCTCTGCTACTGTGGGGTAAAAAACAGTTTGACAAGTCTATTAATGACATAACACTTACACAATACATTGAAATGTCTATTTACTATTAAATAAAAACAATACAAGTAAAACTACGGACCAGACATGACCAAATACCTACTTTTAGATATTTTATTAATTTTCAACTTTTTGTTTTTCTTTTTATTGTACTAGATATATTTTTGGGGGTTGGTTGACGTTAATGCATTCATTTTTACCATCAACTAAGCAGAAAAACATAAACCAAGCAGCATATAATCTGAATAAGCATATTAGCCACTAAACACACAGACTATAAGCCGAAACACAAAACAGCATCATTATACCATCATCATTTAAATCACTGTAACGTAAATTTTGGTCATATAGCCCGCATAGAAAGAATTACTCAGATTACTATGCTCGTTGTCGTTGTAAAGAGAAAAATTGATTGACAGCACCAGCTCACTGTGTTGAGGTGGGGACTTCGAATGCCCCACTTTTTTGTTTAAAACGCCACATTGTCCTTCTGTTGTCGCATATAAACTACATTGAATATATTATATAAGAAGAGATTGCCCTTACCTAGAGATGATTTGACAGACAACCGGGGGACACTGCTGCCAGCCGCCAAAAGCACCAGCTGACGATAAACGAAAGCTAATAAGTGTTGACGACCAGCATTCCTGAGCCGTAACACCACGACTCGAAACGCCATTGGTCCGCTTCTTCTCACAGTGACTCGGGCCGCGCTGATTGGTGGAAAGATATTACATGTGGAGAATGCTGCGTTCAGTGCTTCCTCTGATTTTATAATTTTAGAGTCAACGCGTCATAAATCTAGATTGACCCATAGCAGATAAATACCATATCATCACGAAAATCCACGTGTCTCATATGTAAGCGTGGTTGATAGGCAATTATATTCTCATATAAAACTTACCACTTTTTATACCTCTATTACCAACAAAATAATGTGTTTGCAGTCTTTCTGTTTTTTTTTCCTCGATGTACATTAATGCCCCATACGATATGTGGAGCAAGAAATTATTGTCTCCTCACTTCCGTCTTCGTTTTACAGTTGTAGTAATATTTTCGCTTAGTTGTTGTATCCTTGAGTTAGTAAATATTGTGCATATACTATGTGTGATTGATAGTTTAATCGGTTTTACGTCAAACTTTGTTTGTAGTATTATATTCACAGTTACAATACAAACAAGAAACGTCGCATCCACTTTGAGCGTATGGCTACAACCCGGAAGTCGCTGCTCTATTTATTTTACACTTCCGCTTTTGACCTATATTAATCAAATAATTTTAAGCCGATTAATGTTTTGGATATCTAAATATTCCATGGTGCTGTGCTGTAAAGATTTGTAAAAACTGCACGGGGACTCATCCAGACAAGAAAACAAGAGAATAAGCTTCTGTCTGTATGTTTATAATGGTGTTTATAATCACTTTTTTTTTTTTTTTTTACATTTAATTCATCACCACTACTTCATTATTGTTCGTTACCACTAATTACACAGAAAATATCAAATGCGAGACTGTCACATTTTGAATAATACTGTGATATTATTTTCCTAAGGGTTTCCTCTGCACGATAAGCCCAGGCTTCAGAAATGGGTGAAAAACATGCATCGAAAGGACTGGAGTCCAAGTCGCAAATAACTGTTTTGATATTCAATGGGGCATTCGTTACTTGACCTCCAACTAAAGATGTACGTCACTGACTTTAAAAGCTGTTGTATTTAGACAATTCTACTTTTTTATTTTTTTATTTTATGACGACGTAAGAAATAGCACTGCTCCTAAGACCAGACTTTATTCTTTGGCAAATAGCTTTAAGTGCTCTCATAATAAAACCCTTTCTATTTTGAGTCGAACAAAGAAGTGAGAATCAAAAATGGACCAGAAACAAACAACACAGACAGCTTTTTGGGCAGAATATTTCAGCTACCACAGTCTTCAAACACCAATGATTCTTGCCTTCCAAATGTATCTCAGTCTGCTACATGTGAAGTAACAGGTGACACTGTGCCCACCGCTGTGCCCTGCTTGGCGTTGTCCCCCTGCATTGAGCTCCACTTTGAAGGACAGCCTGCCTCAAGTGAGGCTATGTTGTGTTGTGAATCAGATGAAGAGGCAGCTGTAGACACTTCTGGATCAATAAACCCAGCCTCTAGCCTAATCCCCATGGAGGTTTTAAAAGCACAATCAAATTCAGCTTCATTTTTGCAGGAGATGGAACCTAGCAAAATGGAGACTGTCTGTGCTTTGGAGCACTCTTATTCCCGACCAGGTACAGGCAAAAAAAGTAAAGTAGTTTCACTGCCAAGATACTGGAGCTGGACCACAGGGAGGATGAGATAGCTCTGTCTGGTTCTGCTTTCAGAGAAAAACAAGATTTCAAGACATCTTTATTACTTTAATGTTTTTGATGATGATGTCAGTGCTTGAGCTTGTTTTGAGGATATGTTTATGTTTTTATATCAGCGAAACAATGATATTATGGAATCACGTCGGTGTTCGTCCGTGTTATTAATATATTAATTAAATAATTCATTAATAACGGGCCAAAACTGTGAACGCAATAACTCAAAAAGTCTTTGGTGGATCTTTTTCAACTGTTGCACACAGGTACATATCATGAAGATGCAGATGCCCTGGACACACTTACTTTGGCAGAGAGCAATGAAACTTGGTGCAGTGATTCTCCACAGTGTACCCAACATAAAATATTATTATGACCCCACCCTACAACAAACAGGAAGTCACCCATTTTGAATTGAATTTGGGAGGTCAGGTATATCTAACTTGCACATACTTTGCCCTAATTACCCCCCGGCCCTGAACACATCTGACTAATATGATGGCAGTTACCTCTATAGTGCCCCCTATAGACTGAAAGAACGATGTAGTTTTAGGGAATAAAAAAAAATGGTAAAAATATTCTTCAAAACATCCAGACAAATCAAAAAAGTTAAATAGACCCTTCCCATTTTTGTCATGGTTTGGGGGCTGGGCCTCCTAATTGCTCGTTAACAATATTAAAAACCTTAGAAATTACACAATGTCTGATTAAGGTGCCCGTTGGTGACAGTTGTAGCAGACGTATGGGGCAGATGCATGGGGCAACTGTAGCCTGTAGGAGTCAAAACTTTAATAGCAACACATTGTCATCTTAATCAATTAGTAGCTTACCACCACCGGGTGTGACTGGAGTGAATGAATAATACAAATATGTAAAGCGTCTTTGAATAGTTGTGAAAAGCGCTATATAAAATTGATGAATTATTATTATTATTATTAATTATTTTTCATGCATTCACTATTGTTCCGACAAGTTGAAAGGTCAAATCCGACTTCATCTCTGCAACTCGGGTATCAAAAGTATCTCTGAGTTCTCCAGCGCTAATTAGGAGAAGAGGGGCATTCATGTGTAGAGCTGTGGTATTTACCATAATTCCCATAGCACTTGAAGGCAGCATAGAGTCATTCAATACATAATTAAAGATGAAAAAAGGACTAATCAGTGTGTCCCAGAAAAATAACACAGAGAAATGTTGTGACCTTATCTGGGCAAAATGGAATTAGATATTGATTTAAATATTAAATATTGATTTATAAAATATACACTATTCAGTATGCATTCAATTATAACTGACCACGTGATCTTTGCACGACATCTGGTAAATAAAGACATGTTTTGTTTGACTTTCAACTCAAATACACATTTTGCATAATGCACCTGCAACAGACCATTCCACACACATTCTTTTACTCAATAGTTACATCTAAATACAGCACAGTGGAGGTTTAGCCCATACAGAATTGAAAATATTTCACATTTAAAACAAGTAGAAGCGACACTTGGACTCCTCATTAGGCCTATGGGTAAATCTCTGTGCGTGTCCAGACGTTATTAACTGTAATAAATGTATATCCATGGGTTTGTGCAGCTGTTGAGACTGGCCAGCAGCATAAGGATGACAAAAACTGGACCTGCAAGAAAAATAAGTTTTGTAATTAGCAGAAATTATGCTATTTAAAAACTAGATAGTATGGATGAGTTACCCACAAACCAACCTTTTGTGGGGGCAGTGTTTGGACTCCATGCTGACCATAATTGGACAATAAAGAAAGGACTCCAGCACACAGTGTACGCCATTATAATAACAAATGTCATTTTTACAGTTTTCAGCATGGCGTTGGAGACCCCCTTTGCACTTGCGCGCGGTGTGGGTCCCGCTTGCAGGGCTTTTCTCTTCATGTTGAAGTAGATTGTTGTACAGATTCTCATCTGACAGAAGAGTAAGATCACGGCGGGCAAAGCAAACACTGATAGGGTGATCCAGCTGATGTAGATCCGGTGCCCCCATGGTTCTAAAAACGTGGCCCAGCAGTCGAATTGATTCTTTTCTACCTCCCGCAGCGAGAAGATGAAGAGCTGAGGAGCGCTGAAAGCCAGTGAGATCAACCACGCAGCGCCTATAGAGATGTATCTCCTAAACGAACCCTTAAGGAAAGAAACCATAGGTTTGCAAACTGCGTTGTAGCGGTCTATAGTCATCGCCACTATCATGTACGCAGAGGCAAACATCCCAACCACCTGGAGGTATTTCACGGCTCGGCACACAAAGTCAGAGCTTCTAAACCCGTGCGTAATTTCAATGGATAACTGTGGCAGAACTTGGAAGAATGCGACAACCAAATCTGCAAAACACAGATGTAAGAGGAATAGTTGGGTTCTCGTGCCTCTTTTTCTTTTCTTCCAAAGTTTAAATAAAAAAAATAAATTGCCACTTGCAGCAAGAAGAAACACCAAACCCAAAACTCCAGCTCGGATGAGCGCAAAGCGTTCGTACTCCTTCCCATCGAAATCAGCACCTGTTGCCTTTAGAGAGCTGTTTCTTCTTGTATCCATTTGAGCACACTACTGATTCAAGGCGGATTAACGGTCTGTCCACTGTAAAAGCTGAAAGGTGAACATATGTACGCGCAACATCCTTTGGCGCACGACGCTGTCAGTGTGATGCCAGTGAGTGACGAGTGAGGGAAGCGACTTACTCACGTTCGATTTGTTTTAGTCAATGTACACACCCAAAAGAGACCCCAATGTTCCATATGGGAAATAGCATGTATACAGCCTACATATACAACAATACAATATAACAATATAACCACATTGATGTTTTCTCATTCGACTCTTGGGGGCCAGTTTGTGATGCTGGCACTAAAAGCTTTGACATTTACAGTGACCAGCTGATGTGTAAAAGCAGTAAGCAGATTCAAATAATAGATTTACTTTGACCTTTTAAGAATAAAATAAGATCACAATGAAATCAAGCATAATTAACAGCTTCTCTCAGTTAGGTTAGTTTGTCCCTTCAACCAGGGACTGCAGCTATAATCTGGGACAAGGCATATTTTCTTAGTGATTAATGCCAATGTACATGGTCCCTGACAAAAAAAAAACACACAAATTGATATATGTCCAGTGTTCACATTTCATAGCCTAGTCAGTGGGCTAATTACACCCTACTGTATTTTCAAAGATTATTTTTCAAACTAAATTGTGTGTTCTCTTCTCATGAGTCCCTTATCGGGCACATTGAACACCTTTACTATAACATCAGAGGGATAGAAGGGGTGCTATTATTAATGAACTAGCATCACATGGCTACTAGGTCATCATACTGTACAGTAGTCTAGCCTATGTGACACACACAAATATGTATGATCACATTGTTTAACTCGTAGTGATGACTGAACCAGCCCCATATCCTACACCTAAATGTGCTCAGTGTACCATTTGATAATTAATACTATTGGCTAAGTTATGCAAGCCTACTAAGATCACTATACATCTTGAGCATCTTGTATGTGTGAGCAAGAAACTATTCATTTTTGGTCAGGATTTGGATCACAGTGTCTGGAGTCAGGATTTTTAAGGTGTGTCTATCTGCGGACTGGATCCACTGCCAGGTTACGCCTCCTTATTGGTTGCTGGGTTACGCGGACCTGCGGCCTCTGCCAGGTTAGTGCTTCCGGTTGCATTGTTAAGAGACCCCCGCTCCCACCTCAGGGGATGCTTATATAAGTCCGGTCCCATTGATTCATAGCTTGGGGAGAAGTGGGCTTTCCCAAATAGACAAGTATATATTTTAATCAGTTTGTTTTGTGCGTTAGTTAGTTCAAAAGAATTTAACAGTCATCTATGCAAATTAATTAAAAGAAATCAGAAAGTCTCTTTACTCCCCTCTTGTGTCCGTGCTGCAGTACTGCAGACAAACCAGGCTGCAGCGTCACTTCCGGTAGTGTTCCTGTTTGTTTTTTCTACCTGCACCTTCACGTTCCCTCCGGTAAACCAGTGACACATTGAATGAAATACTTTCTAAAGTTATCTAATAAGGTAAGATTATGGAATTATTAGCAGATAGGTGGTAAGCTTGTACTCGTAGCGTCAATAGCTGTTTTGATGCATCATTCCTGCACTTGATAGCTGTTTTCTTTTTATCAAGCTAGCTGATAAAAATTGTAATCAGAAGTTGACTTGTGCGATTAGGAAGAGCAACAATACAAAAGACAGACACGATTTGTTTAGCTGAAACGCGTACTTTAATTACCTAGTCAACAAAGTAGATTTGTGCTGTATTGTAGTCCTTTTTGCTAGCATGTAACGCTTTAGCCGTGTATGAATGGTGTGGTACTGTCCATTGTGCCAGTTCAGTCCAGTGTTACGTGATCTGACTCCGTCCAAAGGTCCTCCACAGTTTTCCGCAGCAAAGTCTTACTCTGAATAACGTCTGCCAGCCATTTCTCCCTAAAAACTGCCCTGCCCGCTTTATGTACCAGCCTGTTTGACTCAATCACGTAATGCACGTCCACCGGTAGAGTTTCTGGCTTGACTTTATTCACGGCAAAATAGACGCTGGCTGTGCCCACAATTGGATTCCTTGAGGTCGGCGTACTGAACCGGGCTCGGTAATGATAAAAGGTGAAAAACTCCTCTTTAGTGATGCCCAGGAAGTCCAAAATGTAAAGCCAACATGAAGGAAGAGCCCAGGCTTTGATAAACTCGTGAATCTGCCTATTCCCTTCTTCCACGGTGAAGTCTTTGCTTGCAATCCACGCAATATTCTTGAACTCACTGTTATGAAGTTCATCCTGTTTTCTCAATTGATAGTACGGGTCCATTAAGGCTTTCACCAGTGTAGCAGACTCGGGTGTTAAATGATCATGATCTAAAATGGCATCCATTGTGTCTGTTTATCAAATTAAGCAGATATGAAGCAGAGCATTTTGTATTCGGAATCTGTTGATGGCTGTACCGTTGCTATGACTACAAGAAGGGGTATGGGGCCCTCTGTTGGTTCACTTGCATTATTATTTTGGTTCACAGGTGTTTACTAGATTTAAGCATCAGTGTAACTTTTGAATTTTTCAGTTTTCAATTTGATGATAACCTGAAATGTACTTTTTAGTCTCCTTAATATGATTCTGGAAAAACCACTAACAGAAATGTGGGTGGCTTGATTCCGCTCCGATTGCGGAACAGTTTGATGGAGGTCTTGAACAAGCCACATAGTTAATTGGTCTCATGAAAGAGCTAAAAAATACTTGTTTGCAGAACTGTGAACTAAGTGCCTATGTCTCTCATGTCTTCAAAATAGATGCACTATTATTTTGGATCAGAAATAAAATAAATAAATAATAATAATTGTTATTTTTCAGGACGCAGGAGAAGCAGTTTACAAAATGGGAATATACTTCTGCAGCTAATGAGAAGAAATCAGAATGGTGCAATATTTCTACAGCAACAAGCACTGCTGAAAAAAACCAATCTTATTAACCATTACTGTCCCCAGTGAACAAGCAAACGCATGTCGCGGATCAGGACAACTATCGACAGTGTCACAAAGGCAGTGGGGAGCACAGACTTTATTTCAAGATTTTCTCGCCTCAAACCTGGGAGTCTGGCTGTCGATAAAGTTGTGGTTAAAGCAGAAACATCAAATGGTGCTCCCTCGGCATCTGAGACCAAGATGAAAGAAGAATGTGATAAGAGTGAGTTGGATCCTGATGGGCAAAAGCAACAAATTACTGAAAAAGCTTCTGTTGCCGACAAGAAACATGAATCTAATTTAGCATCTGCCACAAATCCAGATACGTCTGTGCTAAGTTCTTCTACAAACATGACCAAACAAACTATTTTCCATCCAACTGGTTTTTCGGCAAACATGGATGAGACATACAAAACACTAGCAACCCACATAAACAGTTACTTTGGCAGCAGCAGTGGCACAGAGGCAGAAGATATCAACAGGACCACCACTAAGCCTGCTGTACATGTTGCTTTTCAAACGACCAAGGAGCCTGTTCCTGTTATGTCACCAGTGGCAGCAGAAACTAAGAGCATTGACACATCGACTACCCCTTCACTCCCAACAACAGAAAGTCCGTGTACACCTCCAGACACTCCTGCTACAGTCAAAGGTGGACCTCAGACTGCCCCAGTGCCAGCATCGTCCACTAAAAAAGGGTTCACACACTATCTGTCCTACCCAAGACCAAGCGTTCAGGCGTTTGTGGGCAGCTACATCGCGCCCCTGGTTCCAAAATTCAGAGGTGATAATAAAGTTGTCGCGGCTGAAAAAGACAAAAATCCTGTGGAGGTGTCTACAGAGAAGAAAATCAAACAGAAAACTGAAGCAGAGGAGGAGAAGGCAGAGAAGGCCAAGCAGCATCTTATAAGTCAAAGAGAGAAGGTATGTTTGACCCCAAAAACAGTGACACAACATGTCAAAAATACCATTACTGCTGCACCTTAAGTGTAAATTTTGCCTTCATCAATGTCCATTCACTGGTTGTTTTTAATGTTGCAGATAATTGCCAGAGTAAGTGTGGACAACAGGACCAGAGCTTTGGTCAAAGGTTTGCAGAGGATCACTGATGTTAAACTTCTCACCACCCGAGTCGAGGAGCTCAGCTTTCACCTTTTAGAGTTCCCAGAGACACGAGGGGTGGCTGTTAATGTTGGTGGAATATTTTTTTTATTAATTCTTGATATTGACTCACTGTTCAAAATCTGTTTGGATGGTACATTTTCCTAAAATGACTATCTGATCCTGTTCTTTGATGTAAAGTATGTCATCTGTAGCCAGGGGAGGGACTAAAGTAAAACTCAGCTACTATTGGTCAAAGTGGTAAAAGTCAGATTTGATTTTACTGTAGATGCCAGGGGAGGGACTAAAGTAAAACTCAGCTACTATTGGTCAAAGTGGTAAAAGTCGGATTTGATTTTGCTGTAGAGGCCAGGGGAGGGACTAAAGTAACATAATAAAAGGACAGATGCCTACTTCAGAGGGCAGGTACAGATTTAAAAAATAGGAAATGCATGGACACCTTTAAACAATATATAAAATTATGTATAAGAACATATATGTTATGTATGCACTTACCCGTGACTTATTCTTAGGAAAGTGTGCTGCCCACCTTGCTACGATTGCGCCAGGCCCGGGACCTTCCCCTTCAGTCTACAGTGAGGGAGGCTTTAGCTGTGGTAGGATACACAGATCCTGTCAAAGGTAGAGGAATCCGGGTGCTTGCTATAGATGGAGGAGGAACAAGGTATACATAAACTTATTTGTCTATTTATATTTTCTATATACTCTATATTAATTTTTATTTAAATGACAAAATACACTAAATTCTTTTGTACACAGAGGGCTCCTGGCATTGCAGACTCTCCATAAACTACAGAATCTCACTGGCAAACGGGTGCACGAGCTCTTTGACTATATCTGCGGAGTCAGCACAGGTGACATTCTCCTGTTTGATTCAACGTTTATGTTGTGTGACCAGATTATTTATTTAATAATTTGATCTATTTGACACAACCTCTTTCTTTGTAGGTTCCATCCTGGCTTTTATGTTGGGCATATTTCAGATCCCTCTTGAGGAGTGTGAGCTGATGTACAGGAAGCTGGGCTCAGATGTTTTTAAGCAGAATGTGATTGTGGGAACAGTTAAAATGGGCTGGAGCCATGCGTTTTATGACAGTGAAATGTGGGAAACCATTCTCAAGTTAGTCTTTAGTATTTTATCATCCCCTTTTTATCTAATTCTATTTAATTTTTAATTTAGTTAACTTTTTCTTTTTTTTTCTCAAAGGGAACGGATGGGTGAAGGGAGCATGATTGAAAGTGCCAGAGATGCTCATTGTCCTAAAGTAAAGTTTGTCTGTTCAATTTGAACAACTCTGTGTGTGTTTAAAGAAATTTCATTGCTTTTTTTCAGTTATTATAGCCTTACATTTGCAAATTTTCACTACTAATGCATTTAAGGCAGTCTATTCATTATCTGCAACTACTGGTACTGTAGATCCCTTTCTCACCATGATGCTTTGTTTCCACTAGGTGTCAGCAGTCAGCACCATTGTGAACAGGGGTCTTCCACTGAAGGCCCATGTGTTTAGGAACTACAGGCTCATGCCAGGAGTGAGATCCCACTACCTTGGAGACTGCAAACACAAAATGTGGCAGGCTATCAGGGCCTCCTCTGCCGCCCCAGGATACTTCCAGGAATTTGTCCTAGGAAAAGATCTCCATCAGGTATGACGGGCAGCTGAGAAAACTGAGAACGCTGTATTTGCTAGGTTTCAGTTGCCTAATATAGATGAGCTAATATTTGTGTCTGCATTTTTGGGAGATGAGTGGGACCTGCACAAAATTTAAGTAGGACAATCTGAACATGAACAATATACAATCTACAAAGGTGATTAATGTAATTATCATAAGTCATAAAGGATAGCAGTGACTCTTTAGGGTTATATACTGAGGAGTTACAAATCATTCCCCAAGCAAAATGTTTACTCACTCAAATACATATATTTAGATCATTTAATTACCTTCAAAGGAAATGGCAGAAAAAAATTATAAACTGCTGTGATAATTGTCTCATATTATCAGGATTATTATGGCCCAATGAGTATGATATTGTTCAACAGTAAATCATATATTAATGCTAAATCTGTAAGAAGCCCACAGTAAAGTCAGTGCTAAATAATAATTGTAAAAGATATTGCTATATTAAAATTTCCATCACACCCTGGTATTTTGACACACTGATGCATTAGGCGTAAACTGCTTGCTCTTGTTTGTGAGTGGCGGAGGCAGATGGGAGATTGAAGAGATGCATTTCAGTCAAAATGGTCTATTAGGCATGAGCCTTTTGGGGCCGTTTGGCCGATATACACCTTGCAGTCCTTGAATGAAAGTCTGTCAATCAAGGTTGTTCACTTTTGTAATTTCTTTAGCATCACTTCTGCTCTACTGGTCCTTCGGTGGCTGTTCACTTAGGTTTTCTTTTCATGTGTGTTATTACATGAAGCTTGATTATTAGGCCAGATATCTTTAGATGGTCCTTATGGGCCGCAATTAGGCTCAAGGCTTTAAACGGTTTTAATTTTGATAACCTACTTAGCAAAAATGAGCTTTGTCTCTTTTAACCATTGTTTCTCCTTTGCTGTGTCTTTCGTATCGCTTAGAGAAGTCATTATGAGTTCATTCTGGTTTATTGTATAAAATAACAAATAAAGCAACAAAACAAGCTCTGACAAAACAAGCTCTACAGTTCTGTGTAGATGTTTTGGGCAAGCTTGAAGATTAGATAACTTTCAAAACTGACCTACCCAACAGCAGGGTGTATATCAGTGAAACACCCCCATACATCTGCCACAAATGACACCGACGGGCACCTTGATCAGACATTGTACAATTTCTAAGGGTTTTTATATTGTTAGTGAGCAATGAACAGGCTCCGCCCCCAAACCATGACAAACATGGGAAGGGTTTGTTTGACTTGTTTGATTTGTCTGGATGTTCGTGAAGAATGTTTTCTCCAAATTTTATTAATTTCCCTAATGCCTATTGTAGAAGTACCAAACTCAATCCAGTTCTGCATCTTCATGATATGTACCTGTGTGCAACAGTTGAAAAAAATCCGGCAAAGACTTTTTGAGTTATTGCGTATACACAATATTGGCCAGTAATTAATAATGACTTAATTAATAGTCATTGTAGAAGTACCAAAATCAATACAGTTCGGCGTCTTTATGATATGTACCTGTGTGCAAAAGTTTAAACTGATCCGGCAATTAGTTTTTGAGTTATCGCGTTCACACGTACGATCTGCGGAAGCGAACCAAGGTGATTCCATAATATCGTTATTTCGCCGATAAAATTACAAGCCTAACATAAACTTGAAAAAACTCAGAGACACAGACCTCCACCAAGGCAACTCATTTCCACGGATCACTCCCAAAATTTTATCAACTGGTCTTTCTGTAATTTCTGACCTTCCCTGAAAAAACAGAAGCCATTCTATTAAAAAATCTTGGATCCAGACAATGATCTGGATCAGTCCTAAAATTAAATAAATTGTTCCTTGTCATTTCTGATCTTCCCTGAAAATGTCATCCAAATCTGTTATTTAGTTTTGCTTAGAGTTGCTTAGAGTCAAACAAACAGAAAAACAGAAGCAAAAACATTAGACAGATGTTACCTGGAGCAATGTCCTGCTGTGTGGTTCTGTCTATAAGCAGCCTCTCCAGAACACGAGCTGAGAACTGCTCATCCACAGGTGACCTGTAAATCATAAACATACATATACTGGGTGTGCTTTCCCAGATCTACCTCCACAAACACTTAAAGTACTGCCCTCACCATCCAGAGAAGGCTGTGGTCCGTATGAGCAGCGGCCCAAAGATCAGGCCCAGCATGTGGGTGTCCAGCCCGTTAGTGGCCTGGCTGTGGCTGAGGCGGCCCAGGTGAGTGAGAAGGAACTGCAGGGTGAGTCGGTGGTGCAGAGGCACTGAGGTGGAGCTCTCTAAAACCAGGCTCACCTCTCGGTTATGGATCCCCACGACCGCACCATCTGAGCAGAATACACAAGAGTTAGAGTAGCTATACTAAAGGCACTAGTACTTTAAAGTCATTCACAAAACCATGATATTAACACACAGGAGCACCCGCTAGTGAATTAATTATATCGGCGAAAACAGCGTGTAGCCGACATTATGGAATCACGTCGGTGTTCGTATGCGTCCGCGTCCACAGATCCTAGCTGCGAACGCGATATCTCAAAAAGGAATTGCCGGATCAGTTTCAACATTTTCACCCTGGTGCATACCATAAAGACGCCGAACTGTATCGATTTGGATACTTCTTCGATGAATATTAATTAAGTAATTAATTAATACCGGGCCAAAACTTTGAATGCAATAACTCAAAAAGTCTTTGCTGGATCTTTTTCAACTGTTGCACACAGGTACATATCATGAAGATGCAGAACTGGATTGAGTTTGGTACATCTTCGATTA
>JAVQKC010016415.1:0-16280 GCA_036025475.1 Philypnodon macrostomus
GGAGGGGCCGTAGGCGCAAACTGGCAGCCACGCTTCCGTCAGTGTGCCCCAGGGCAGCTGTGGCTACATAAGTAGCTTACCATCATCAGGTGTGACTGTGGAGTGAATGAATAATACAAGTATGTAAAGCGTCTTTGAGTGTCCTAATAAAGCGCTATAAAAAATCTATGTATTATCATTATTATTATTATTATTATTATTATTATTATTATTATTATTATTATTATTATTATTATTATTATTATTATTATTATTAGAAGGTAGGTCGTTTCTCACATATGATGACTTAAACAATGCAATTGAAAAAGTTGTGTAAATACTAAAGTGAATTTGAACTGGGCATGAAAATGACATGTCTGCTGAGGGCTATTGCAACTATATGCAACCTCTTTTTTGTGCTCTTTCAGAAGTAAAGTTCTTCCCTCAGCACTCTTTTTTTTTCCTGCTGCTTTTTGTAAGACTTTCATTTAGACTTTGAAAACTTCAGTGTTTGGAAATATTATTAAAGTAGACCATGCTGCTGTGAGTGTTTTCATATATCTGTTGAGGATAAATTTAGTACTGCTGTTTTGGAGGTCAGTTTGTGGGATCTTTAAGGTAGGGCGCAATTATTAAATTGCTTAGTTCCTGACTCAAAGCCCCATAATGCACCAGGGTTAGGCGCTGCTCTAATGGTGACCAAATAATCAATGTGAGCAGATTTGGATTTTGGCGCTAATGAAAGTGTTCTTCCCTGGAGGCTGGCACAGTGCACAAACCCAGTGTGGGAGCAAACAACTCCCAATGAACCCAATAAGGCCGATAGTGAGATTCAACATCCTTGAATAAAAAGCACTCTGAAATATATTTCTTTTGCCACGGACAAAATACATAATTCTGTCTCTCTCTGTGGCCTTGTCCATTTTGATCAATGCTAGTCTCCTCTCTATGTTTTGAATAATTGGATAAGAACATAGTACTGAACGCAAAAATATGGTTTCTCAATACCTGTGAATAGTAAAAAAAATATATTCACTTAGTTAGACAAAGACAATGGTCCAACCTAATCAATAAACTGTGTCTGTTTGTGGACATAGATACAAATAAACAACAGCAACAACACAAAGAAAAACAATTTTCCCCTGAGTTTCAACATCTAATAGACAAAAGCAATCACAACCAAGGCAGGAAAACATACTTTGTACTGCACTGAATGAATCATTACCCACTGATTACATTGAGAAAAACCAGAGCTTCAATTATTTGGGAGATATTTAAAGCTTGAAGGCGAAACTCTACAGAATCTTTTTGAAAGCAGGAGGGTCTGTTTCCAGAAAGAGTTGTTGATTAATTTGATCTTCTACTACATGTAAAACACAATCCAAAATGTCCATGGCAATGACTTCTCACCTTCAGCAACAAGCAGCTCTTAAAGTTCTTCTCACAAAAGCTGGCTGAACAGTCTTCTTTGCTTAACAGGCAGGTTGCCAGCAAACTCTGAGTCAGAGACATGTAGCCAGAGAAGTGATAAACATTTAATGTTGGTGGCCTTAAAAAATAAATACAGTAGTATTATATATAGTTGCTTGTAATGCAGTTTATTCTGTGGGAAAACAGCAACAGTGATTCATTCTCACCACATTGTTCATTGTGGTCAATTCCTTGCGTGCTCATAATATCCTTTCATTGATTGGTTTACTCCCACCCTGTGGAAATCAAACTCTAATGAAGGGAAATTATAGACTACTCTTTGAAATAAAAAACAGACGCAGGAGTCTGGCCACAGTTTTGTATCAAAGGACACAAAACCTTGCTCTTTACTTGTCCACTGAATACATAGATGTCGAGGCCACCTTCCACTTCTCAGAAAACCACCACATTTTCAAATATTACATTTAGAGTTCAGCTCAGGTTCCTGAAAAGCTAGAATTGGTTCCAGGGAAATTGCTGTAATCCCTAATATCCATTGCTGTTTCACCTCAGATTGCCTATTTAGACAGACTATCTCAGGTGTCGCATTGGTCTAACACATTTTGTCAATGGCCTAAGACATATTGGAAACGGGGAGGTTGGGAGGTTTTGGCAAAAGTCAGATGAACTGATGTAGAGTGACGGTTGTGTCAGCTCCAATGGACATCGGAGGAAATCCCTTTCAAGTCTGTTTAAGAGATGCTTTCAGCTTGTCGAGTTCGGGCACAGGCACTGTAAAACCCTACAGTGCACCTTACGATAAAAAAGTTATATAAACTAGGCCTGTGCTGTCGCCCCCGACAGCAAGGTGTATATTGGCGAAATGACCCCATATGTCTGCCACAACTGTCACCAACTTTTTGGCTCAATAAAAGTGCATCAAAACATTAATTAGTGAATTACTTAATTGTCATTAATCAAAGATGTACCAAACTCAATCCAGTTCTGCATCTTCATGAGTTATTGCGTTCACAGTTTTGGCCCGTTATTAATTAATTACCTAATTAATATTCATCGAAGAAGTACCCAAATCGATACAGTTCGGCGTCTTTATGGTATGCACCTGTGTGCAAATGTTGAAAATGATCCGGGAATTCGTTTTTGAGTTATCGCGTTCTCAGCTAGGATCTGCGGATGCGGACGAACACCGATGTGATTTCATAATATCGTCATTTCGCCGATATAATTATGTTGAGCTATAGTCCTCTTTTGACATCTCATCTGGAAAAACTAACTTCAGAAAGTATTGATAGAATGGACAGTAGGGGACCATTGGGTGGGGAAGGTAACAGGTCATAGTCCTGTAAGACCATGGACCGTTTCATAAGTAATGTCAACAAATGCACCATTTAACAACATATCTGATCGGAGAAGATGTGTGTTCAGCTGTGAGGGTGTCAAGGCTTAGTTTATATCACCAGAAGAAGTCAAAAGTGGTTCGAATTTTGTTGGAAACCCCAGAAACTAGTAACCCAAATGTATCCAAGACAGACCATAACACCCATAATATAAGACCTTAAAAGAGGCTATATGTTGTAATATGGACATGTTTGAGAAGACACCATTTCGGACATAGGGTTTATTTCAGTCTTAAAAGTTTATAACAACTTCTGGATAACATAACATAACATGAAAATAACACAAAACTGAAAATTAATACACGTGTCGTCATCGCACCCCAGTTTAGCAATTTCATAAAAGCACTTTTTAAAAATAAAAATAAAAAATACAGGAAACATTCCCCTCACAACAGCTCTCGACATACAGTACACCAGGAGCACTGTAAAAAAAAAATCAACTCCAACCTTGAACAGGTTCAAGTCTGCACCATTTTTATAGTATTCAAGTGGTTTTTCTGAAGGCACTGGGTGCAAAACCCCCCAAAAAGAATATTGATTCATTTCATTTTCATACCCCCAATCATCATCATCATCATCATCATAATCATAATCATCCTATCTAAAGCAAAAATCCCCTTTAATTGGAAAATTCTTAATTCTACAATACAAAAATGTTTAAGGCGTTTGTTAATATACAGGATTCGAGGGATGGCTCTGTCAGTGCTCAGTAGTAGTAGCTTTATTTCCGGGTGAATGCATGCCTCACAACAGTCCCACAGCCGAATAAACTCTATATACCATCATTTATCTTTGTTTTCAAATATAGATTTATTATTATAATATATAAAATACTGTTTCATTCATAAAAGCCTTTGTACAATATGAGTGGATTGTGTTCTCGGTGAGCGGTGTATGTCGATGTATGATAAAGAAAATTGCTGGTACCATTCATTCACTATTCAACTAAAAACAAAAAGTGTTTTACATAATATACACATTTATTACTTACAAAACGCAGTGAGTGAGACGCAGAGGGTACCAAATGGGGAAGGGTTAGTACCAAATGAGTCCACGGACAGACAAAGCTTGAAGGGAGTCTGAGTCGCTAAAGGGAAGCCTATCGTCAGTGCATCTCTCATGTTGGATGTTTTGAAGTCAAAGTGCCGATTTGGTAACCGTGGAAACAGTCCACTCCTCATCATTTAGGCCAAAAACAAAACAAAAATATAAGAAGAACAGAAGGAGTAGTCACACTAACACGGAGTAACAGGCCCAAGGCTACATGTATATGTAAGGACTCAACAGTGTTATTCTGTATTTCAACTGTTACTGCTGGGTATGTGCTGTTTACATCACACATTCATATCCGTGTGTGAACAGAACGGAGATGTGCACATCATTAAGAAGAATCCTTTAAGGAAAGAAGAGAAAGAGGCATCATGGCACCATACAGTGGATATAATCTGCTTTCATTCTGAGGTACTTCTGAAGAAAAACAAAGACTAAAAGTTAAGAATTATTTAAGTCAGTTGTGTCTTTTTTCATGAAGCTGTGTTGCACAGTAGCACCATCGTTTTAGTTAAAGTTTTCTGGAAGACAATGCACCAAAGGGTTTCCTCCTGGTCGCCGCGGTAACAGCAGGACTGTCATGGCCGCCCGTCACTTGTCCCCCGTTTGTTTATGCCGGGCGTCGTGGCGACCGTGGATGAGCTCATGGCCCTGTGGCGTTACGTCCTCTTCATACACACCACACAGCGGCTGACGCGAGCTCGGAGGTTACCCGCTTTGAACGTCTCCGACTGGGGTTTCCTGTGAGGGCGAGGAGGAGTTAGACCGTAGTTCCATTTCATTCATTAAATTACAAACTACGGCAAGTTCAGAGGGTCAAACCGGTATTAAAGCTTCAGTCTGGAGGTTTTCTGAATAAGAGCTTGTGAAAGAATAAAATAAAAAAAATGCTTAAAACGGACTTAGTTCCTCCCCTGGCCTGTACAGCAACATCAAATCACACACTTTGACCGATAGTCGACTACTATTGGTCAAGCATTTTTCTATGTTTTAGATTATACTTGATTGATTCCTGTAGGGTAATTCATCATCTGCACACACCAACTTCAGCAATTCTTATTTGAGGAGAAAATTCTGTACCTGAACATCTCATGTTGCTCTACGATGGCCAACCAGAAGCTGTAGGAGTTTCCATAATAGTTACATGTCCCTCGTCCGTGGCACTCGATGAAGGGTGCACTCCTGAACTCCTCTAAACAGGAGCCGGGTGAGGCCAGGGCCTGTCCCGAACCCTCCGCTCCGGCGCTGGTGTGCTGAGGGAGGAACAGGGACAGTGGTCAGTATAGGCACTGACCCACGTTTGGTTATAAAGTGATGAAGTTGAGACGTAATATATGAACCATCATGAATGAGTATCCGATCCACAGAGCCTCCCAGTTGGCCGGACATGAGGGAATCTGAATGGTCTGACTGTGGACTGCGATGACCATAGCTGGGACTTCACACACCGCACACCTGGAAAAGCATTTTCTCAAATTCAGCATATTCTCTATTTATTGTGCCTGCATCTGTTCTATTGTACCAGTAATTATTGAGTCGATGGGTAAAGGATTTCATCGCATTGTTGACTTTGAGATAAATGACCTTTTTTTGAAAATTGCACATTCAGCTCAAGTTGTTCACAGCCAGAGAATATACCCTCCAAATTAGCGGTGTCCAAACTATGGCTCGGGGGCCAAATTCCGGCCCACATAGCAAGTTTCTGTGGCCCTCAGGCGGTGGTGCAGTGGGTAGATGCTCGCCCTTCAACCGGAGGGTCGGTGGTTCAAGTCCCCGCCCGTGCACACGCCGTCAGGCCCTCCTGTGGACTCACCACCAGCGGGAGGTACCATAAAGGGCTGGTGCAATGTGGATCGGGTGGCGGTCGAAGGCGGGAGTTCCCTGCTTAGACTGCTGCCTCCGCGACCCGGTTTCGGACAAGCGGAAGAAAATGAATGAGTGAATGAATGAATGTAGTATAGTACTTTTGCTACGTACACATTTTGAACTGGATACAAATGGATAAAAAATAACAACTCTCCAGACTTAATAGGGGAAAAAACTATACCCACACTAGAAATACCATATCAAATTATTTCTAGTGATGAAGACAAGCTTTACCTCAGACAGCACTTTTCTCACGTCCAGGTTTCTGAGCAGCACTTGTTGAGTGTTGATCAGCTGCTGTGGAGTGAGGGAGCAGCTGAAGTTTTGAAATGCTTCCTTTTCAGCTCCTGATCTAAATTGGATGTACTTGTCCAGCTCGGTCCCTTCACACAGTATCCGCTGCAAACTATCAGGAGTTTGGATGCCCATCATCTGGAAAATAAAGAGACGTCATGACAGATACCGGCAAAACAGGCAAGCCTCACCACATTTGGTAAAATTGTCCAATGCTATACACTTCTAGGTATCCTTCTATCAAGGAATTTTGCATTTGAATGATATGGAACACCTTTGCAATCAGTCATTTTTTCCTTCATTTTATACACACTGCTCAAAATCTATACTAATATATTAACTTGAATGTAGTCTTTTGTTGTGGTTAATTGCAATCAAGTCTTAGTGGGTATACATGGGGAGATTAAGCCCATTATTGAATTAAGGACATTGTGTATCAAAAGTTTAATTACAGAGTACCTCCAGAGTATTCCAGGTGAAGGACCTTTATAAAGACACTCATGTAAAAGTTCACACAGATCACACTGTACAGAATGTGGATGAGTGACTATGTATTTATAAATGAATATACACGGCTGCCCATAAAGTTGGAATATTGTGTTCTTCTCTTCTCATGAAATGACTGTGGTGGTGTGATTTATTCTTGATCGATAAAATGCATATATAATCAAAACTGCATTGATCTCCTCCAAACATATCTCAGTAAAAATGAGATCAGTTTGTTTAAATTCTTCAACCCTGGTCAGTTAAACAGAAAACACATGTTCATGCATAAGAATGTCCAATATTACTCTTTTATATGTCACTAATATGGAGTATGGCCGCCCCTGACGTGGATCAATGCCTCAGGACTTTGTGACATACTGTCCAGAAGCTTGTTGATGATGTCTCACTCTTCAGTCAGACCTCGGGCTACTTCCTGTCAACTCTGAGGAGCAGGTAAATAATAATAAGGAAGTAATAAGGTGAATATTGATGAACATAAATGGGACTAAAAAGAGGAATGTGTTTGAAATATTCCAACTTCATGGGCAACGGCGTATGTATGTATGTATTTTTAAGTCTTAGTTTTCTAATAATGAATTAACAATCGCATACTGGGTCAACCCTGTATAAAAATAATGATGATCAAAATAGCGACTTAATGTTCCCTCTAAATCAAAGAACAGTAAGTGATATATTGTTTATTCCAGTCATTTATATGCATTGTGGTGTGAAAAAGATTGACTCACAGGGTTGATCCTTGCATTCAGAAGGCTCTGGATCACTTCTGGAGGAACAGCCAGGTTGTCTTTGAGGTGAGTGGAGAAAGTCTCATTCTCTCTCAGGATACTGCTTAGGGTCACTGCTTGAGCTGAAACAAGAAAAATAACAGTTCCGAATGTATACAAAGCTGAAAAACGGTCAATTATGATCAAATTCAACATTTGCTTATTGTCATTGGAGGTTTTTATGTGAGTGAAGCTCATCCAAAGGGCTTAAGACCCTGGCCTGAGCTATTCGACTTCACATTCATTCACTGGGGCTATTTTAGATTGGTCAATTGATCCAACACACATATCCTTGGTGAGTGTAACTTTATAGAAATGACCATGTTATTGGGGAAAAGACAAAAGACTTCCTGCCCCCCCCCCTATCATCAACCGACTGGGGCTTTCTGTTTGTATTCAGTTGTGTCAATATTGGATTCTACTATGCAGGCTAATGTGGGTGTTGGATGTTTATAAATAAATTAAAGAGTTCTTCTAAGAAACCTGTGGAACTTGAGTCATCCTGTATAACGGATACTCTCAGGTTTATACAGGGCACTGAATTTCTTAGTTGTTAGTTGTACATTGTTGGGGTACAGACAGCTCCAACTTCTCATTGTCTCTCCTCAGACTCATATACTCCTACAAGTGCACTCATACACTGGGGGTCTACTCTCTCCAACCCAACGCACTGATAGAAGAAGCCGTGTTTAATTAGATTAGTCTTTTGCAAGTGTAATAAATGGAAATCAGTGCATTATTAAGATGAGACAAGGAAGTGACTCACTACATCTAAGTGATTCAGGGTTGAAGATGAATGAATAACAACCATCAGCCATTGTCTAGCATACGCATCTGATATATCACCCTGACACCTACTGATCCAAACATGTGTCATTATTATAGCCCTATTGAGGACGTAGGAAGCAGCCTAGGATCTTCTTCTTCCTAATTGAAGTTACCACCCAAGTCTTTCAATCAACCTTTGGTAGCACTCCGTTTTTCTATTCTCTATAATGACCTTTCCTACTCAAGCCACAGACTGAGAATCCCATTAATTACCCCCGTGCTTTTGATCTTTGATGGATTTAATCTTGTATATTACGAGCCGGCGACCCCGAAATGCAAATGTCTGGCCAGCACTACAAACCCCTCCCCTTCTCCCCCCCTGTTTTGCCTTTTTGCAAATTAGATGGCCGTCTGAAAATCTGAATATCATCAGACTAAATGAGGCTAATGCAAAGCAGCAATTTATCAAGACGAACGATCTGTCAGTCCGTGTGGTGGATTGCATCATAAATAATAGTACAACGTTGTTTTTTGGAGGAATAATAACAAATCCTCAGGCTTGTCACCAGCGTGAAGGGGATACTTGCCTTGATGGAGGGCACTTAACAAAGATGCAGTGAATGTTACAATGGTAAGGAGTTTACTATGGTGATAATTATCCAAGCATGACTCAGCAAATATATGAGAAGTGACAGAGACAAACACTTTGACCCAGTGAGTTTTATGAGACGATGTCCTTGAGTATTATGTGTGTATTGCATCAATAAAGATACATTCTCTTAAAAAGTGTACTGTGTTGTCCCACATTAGAGATGGTTTGGTAAGTAGTAAAGTTATAAGCAGTTATAGTCACCTGTTTTTGCTTAGTAATGTAAGCTGATTTTGTAAGTCACAGTTGCAACACTCAAACCAATCTTGTGAGAAAATAATTGTGTTCTTCAATACAGAATAGGGGACATTAACAATACACTTGCTTAACTCCACCGGTAGAAGAAGAAGAAAGCTGCTTTGGTGTGATTTGAATGCACAAAAAACTAAGGGCGAACTGGTAAAAGCAATTGAGCAAACAAATATATATATATATATTTTATTTTTTTTTTTCACATTTTAGCCAAAAACTTGTTTCACTTGTGTGACATCATTCTGGGCAGATATGGAAATTCAAGCTTCACTTCCACTTTACTGTCAGGACCCATATTGTGCAACTCCAGTGAAAACATAACATTATTGTCCTTACCGCTGTTAGGATCAGTCTGTGATAGCAGCAAAGCCCATTGGTCCATGTCATCCGCCAGCAGTTTTACATTACTCAGAATAGACCTGTTTACCAAAAGGTTTTGTAGCTCAATCAGGATGCCACCAATTCTGGAAGAAAAAAAAAAAATGTAAAAAAAAAAGCTTCACATTTCCATTTTTTATGTATTTTAGAACTAGAACAGTATTTTAGACGCACATAGAGCTGTTGAAGTTGTTGACTTGCCCCGGAGCCTCCCCTGGTGTTGGGGAGTTCAAGCAAGGATTTTGAATATTACACATCATCCCTTGAATCCATGGCAACACACCGGCTGAAGGCATGGGCTTATTTGGGTAGTGGCCTTGTGGAATAACAAAATCAAATTCACTATATATTTGTCAACGTTTGAAAATATTCTGCAACGCTGATCATTATTGCAACCATTACTTACATTGTCCTTTGTCGATTGGCTGATTGGTGGAACGGACCCACACAAGTATGATGAAGAGAAAGAGCGGCCATAGCACTTCAACGACAAGTCGCAACTGAAATGAAAAATGACAGTACATGGATTATTATTATACTTTATGTTTCATTTGACAGACAGGCAGCATATGACTTCATTTGTGAATATATGTTTCAAAATAGAATATTCATATCAAGGACCATTTTGGGCAAAAATGTCTTTTCAAATACAATTCCATTAAAATAAAATGCATACAAATTCAAATAAAAGATAATAATTAAGGATTTGTTCAGAAATTAGCATTTTTAAATAAATGCAAACCTGGGACAATTCAAAGACCTCTAAGTCTAAATAGGTATAAAGTAGGTATAAAATAGGTATAAAAAAGGTATAAAATAGGTATAAAATATGCCAAAACCAGGACTAAATTGTGCTTAAACCACAACTAAGCAGTGGTCCGGTGCACCTGTCAAATTCAAGCACCATATCAAAGCAGGACTGTACAGGGAAAACCCCTAAATTAAGCTTCTTAGGACCACTAGAAAGATCCTGCCTCCCACCAGTAATACTTGTACCACCGTTTGACAACCACTGGAAGTATGAAAATAGTGTGAATTTTAAACAGAGCTCGAATACATTTACTTTACATCTGTCTATATCCGTCCACAAAAGGCACAGCTCCTCCGAGTGTTACAGAAGTGACTCGCACTGCTTGACGTGCTTTAGTCGCAGAGCTGGCATAATACCCGCCTGCTGCCATGTGACACACCAGGCTCTTTATTTGTACCCAAGGGAATGAGTGCGGAGTGGTATGAATGGGTGCCTCTCAAAGCTTTATTTGGTTGCTAGGTTATTTCTCCTATTTGCCTGCTGCTGGCCTTGAGGAATATTCTAGCAACAGGAACCTTTGTTATCATGATATTGAGCATTTTCAATATATTTGTTTTTACGTGCGTGGCCTTTATCTGAGTGCCTGAGTGACGGTAAAAGAAAGAACAATCCAGATGCTAGAATAAAAAATAGATTCAAAATGATTACTTCAAATGAGATAGTACAACGCAAAGATCGTCTTAATTTGAATTTTTGCACCATTTCAATATCCTCACAATTAACTCTTATCTACCACTGTGGCTCTTTTATTCCTCCTGACATCTTGAGTGTGCTGACCCGTTCTTATCTATCAAATAAATAGCCAACGCTCATTATAATATGTTTAAGCACATGACGGACTATATTTGAAGATTTCAAATCAAAATGGATGGACACAGGTGAAAATAATGCCATGGCAACCGGCAGAAAATGTCATATTTATTCAGTGGGTTGGAAATGACAAAAATCATACAACATATTTCACACAATCTATTTAAATTTGAATAATGTTTTAAAGTCCCTCCAGTGCATTTTGTCAAAGAGAATATAGTTCCACAGAGGGCTGGAATTATCATAATGTATTCCAATGGAAAGGCATGGAAAAAGACTCAGATCGGAGAGTACTAGCTCTGACTCCCGAGGCATTTACAATGGGACAGCAGCGTCTTTGTGAACAGATAATCTCCGCCTATGAAATTATGGGGAATACTGGACCATAAAATCAGTTTCATGCCCGTTATAAAATCTTAAAATGCTTGACGAGGCATTCGTATAATTGGTCATTAACCTCCACGAGCCCTCCAGAACTACCATTGTCCTTGTCCAGCTCCCACTGGTTTTGTCTAATCGCCGTATTTCATGTTGACATATTGGTAACATCCAGTGGACTAGATTCACAGGGTGCACTAATGAGGGGGGGGGGCTATATAATTTTATTTACCACGTTTTGAACATATCATATTGTATTGTATAAATTATGTCGAACACCCCTCCAAAGTCCAAATTTCCAATGAGAAAGTCAGAGCAACCCCAGCGACCCCCACATACAATAACAATTCCAGATGTGGTGGTAATCGTATGTTATTGGCTATTTCAGTCTTGTTTTTTCTCCCTTCTCCATGTTGTATGATGTTATTTTTTTATTTACAAACTGTATTTCTATTGTTATATTGTATTGTTTTCAAGTTAGTAACCAGAATGCAGTAACCATGAGGTTTTTTTTTTCTCACTGCCAGGTCCGATTTCCAGCCTTTGAGAACAACTGGAATTGAACACAGAGGCCTTTTTCATCCTGCTCTTGTTTGTTCTTTTTTGGGGGAACACCTGCTCTGAACCCATGTCCTGAACCCTTCACTAAACAAGCGGCTGCATTTGAGCTCTATCATTTCTCAATCAAAGAACAGTGTGCTGGTTTTCAATGACTCAAAAACTGTGACAGACCCTGCTGTCGAGGCACAGGGTGTGACTACTATTTTTTTCCAACCATTTCGCCTCTCGCTTAGAGGAAGTCAAAGCACGTAATAATATATATCATATATCATCAGTAGATTGCGGGAAGCTTTGTCTGCGATCGTAAAATGAAAGTGATGTGCGGCGACTGTGGGAACTGTGGAAACTGGCCAGAGCAAATAGACATAACTTAACAAAGAGACCTACAACTTAACAACTGGGGTCAAACATGTTAATAGTGTCTACAACTAGCACAATATAGCCAAGAAAATCATATTGTGAGAATCAAAATGATTTAAGTCACATTTAAGGTGACTTTAAGGTATACCAGTACAGCATTTGTAAGGTTATTAAGTTTAGAACAATTGTATTTATTAGCTATACCTTCCAGTCAGTACTCACATACGCTGTTCGAGAACTGCTCTCTGGTTTGGCAGTGAGTCTTGTTAAAAGTTGATCCATCACTAAATTAACTTTTACATTAATTTAAGCTCCTTCTATGGGCAGCTTTGACTCTTTTCAAAAAGGCTAACTGCATAGCCTAGTTTCACTCGTCACTTACGTTCATTTGACTGGAAGGACAATGTATCATCCCCTTAGAATGATAAGCTTATATCTGCGTTGAGTAAATCCACTTTAAAAAGTCAAGGCTTGATATTACAGATAGAACATTATATTTTTACATAGTCAAAAAAATTAATAAATAAATACTCAAAACACTTGCTATTGTAAAGATTGGATAGCCATATATGTAACTACATTTTGCAAAAAATGTGCCAAAAAGGGGCCGGTATGTCAAACTAAACTAGCAGAAAGTATAGCGTTTGTCCTTCAAAGTAAACATTGAACGTTGCTTCGGTCGATATCCACTCCCATTAGGCTGAATTCTGGCTTTGTTAGAAGTAAAATTCCGTCCATGTGACATAACCCGCACAAGAGACGGATCTCCCAAAATTGAAGGTGACACTCTGAATTGGTTTGCATTAGGCTAAGATTGCTCTTTCTTTCTCTAGTGGGACTCTTAAAGGCAGCTTACATCTATAGGCGTTTTTGGAGTAAATCCCTCCTATTATCTTCCATCCCATGAATAACTTAAGTTGCCCTTGATAAGGCCACAGTGGGACCGTATAGCCTCGATTTTCCGGCACCAATTTACCGCTCAGATGTATGACTGGCGGTTGTGGCGTACCTTCTGTCTCTTCCGGAGAGTAAAGTTTTTCCACAGGAGGAGAGTGAACTGCGTCAGGAGACCCATTACGGCCAGATATCCTGCTGCCAACGCGTCGCTATGGCAACCCAGCCCACTTAATAACAAAACCTAAAGGGAATAAAAGAGAGAAAAAATTGAGTTTGGTTTTAATACAGAGGAACCATGCATCTTGAAGAGCGCCATCACTAATCATTCACTTCTCTGGGACGCCCTTGGGGGTGTTCCAAGAATTATTATCACCTCTGCTCGGAAGAACACAGGACCGGAGTTTATGGCTCAGCATAGGGACACTGTACAGGCTGGTTCATATGTAAACAAAAACATTTAACCAGAATGGCTGGCATCAGTAGGAAAGGCTTGAATAGATACAATAAATCCACTGAATAGGTACTTTGTTATTGATGGTATAGAATGTGTGGGGGAAAAGATTTGTACTACATGGAAATCATCTTCCTGGTTTGGTGATTGACAGGTTTAATGGCTCAGCGTTTAGCATTTACAGCTACAATTAAGTTTGCCCAGAGATGTTTTTCATTTGGAAACATAAGAACATGGTGGTCAGCTGCTCAGTTCTGTTCAGGGAGTGTGAACAAAGAAGTGACAATATTACATCATTTAATTAGCACAATTTGCTGTATTTAAATGTGCATGGAAATGAATGATGATTAGCACAAGAAGGAATAGCTTCAACTGAAATTAAGTAAGACACAATCTATCTCTCTGTATTTATTTCTCAAAGTATATTCTGAAGAACATTTGTGCTCTTTTTATTTAGGCATTCGTTTAGGTAATAAAATACTGTAGGTTAACGTACATTTTAGACGGTTTTGTCATTTCGTAAAGTGTTGTGGGCAAACACAGGATTTATCCATCCTCATCCTCATGCTCATCATGCTCATCCTCATGCTCATCCTCATGCTCATCCTCATGCTCATGCTCATCCTCATGCTCATGCTCATGCTCATGCTCATGCTCATGCTCATGCTCATCCTCATGCTCATGCTCATGCTCATCCTCATGCTCATCCTCATGCTCATCCTCATGCTCATCCTCATGCTCATGCTCATGCTCATGCTCATGCTCATGCTCATCCTCATGCTCATGCTCATGCTCATCCTTATCCTCATCCTCATGCTCATCCTTATGATCATGCTCATCCTCATCCTCATGCTCATGCTCATCCTCATGCTCGTCCTCATGCTCATGCTCATCCTCATGCTCCTCCTCATCGTCATTCTCTGCCATTTAAAGTTCTGTTTATAGTTATGCACATGATATCACAGAAGACAAAAAATCAATATGCCTAACCACCCAATATTACGACCAGCCATCTTTGCATTGAATATTGCATTTTTTTTTGTATAAATCAGGCCGGAGACAGTGTTAGCCTTTACTAACCACTGCACTCTGATACACTGCTACTAAACAAATAGATCCACACACACTGACATTTTGATACTTGAGCATCCGATATGACCTTTATTACTCCACAGCGCCAGACTGACGACAAGCCACATTCACTTCAGATCCGAGACTTTCTAGTAAGAGAGAAGGCATTTGACTGATTCTGAACCTTGATTCTGAAGGTGCACACAATGACACAACACATGACAATAATAACGAAAAGCAGAGAAAAGTTGACTGCGGCCTGGTTATGGTTATTTTACAGTTATGGATTTTGATCAGACTTCGTGGGATTTCTTCTATGTACATGTAGATAGATAAACATTGCAAAGTCCACTGTCTGAAACTGAGAACCAGAATGGAGGATTCAGGTTTCAAGTTTATTCATCATATGCACATTCAACACAGGGTCAAAAATTGCAATGAAATGCTTTGGATCGGAAGAACCGTTAGACTCGCTAAGATAGTCAAGAAGTACTAGTAGCATGCAATAATAGTACATGGTAAGAAAAAAGTGCGCAAAAAAAGAGATACGTAACAATATAATAAACATATAATAAAAAAGTACAATAAAGAAGAAAAATACAAAGGTGCAGGTAGTATATAAATAAGGTGTAAGTAGAGTATTTCACAGGTGGTAAAAATACTTCAGATGGATTTTGTATTGCACATGATATAGAATTGCACATACATGATACATTCAAACGGTGCGGCAGCAGTAAACATATTAGGTAAAGTGATTTAGTGCAGTATTTGAGAGTTCAGTATTATTGGGCGCATTATTGAGAGTTCAGTAGTCTGACAATAATGAATAATGAATAATGAACTCTGGTTTTGTAAACTATGAAAAACTGCAGTGATTGTTAAAACACACAATATTTGTCTGTCCAAGTACCAGCTACTTACCAAGAACTAAAATAACTTACATAGTTAAAGTCTACCAATCAATTCTAGGATAAAACTGGATTAAACCCAAGACTAAATAAGGGATTGTACGAACAAAAATAGGAATTGACTAAATGTGGTCTAAACTACACAAAACAAGTAGTACCTTGTACCAGTACCAGGGCCTAAGTACCACCGGGTGATCCTTGTACCATAGTTTGAGAACCACTTGAATACTGCAAACATTGGTATTGATGCTACCTAACCTATGCTAGTTAGCTACATTGCTAAACCACACAGAAGAAAGGTTCTCTAGTGAATGAACTAGTCTTAACAATTAAAGAATAGTGAAGAAACGCAAAACTAACCCTTTACGAGCTCGGTGCAGTCTCTTCTCTGCGGGTTTGTTGTGTGTCGGTGCCCGGGGGTTGTTAAGGCGGGCTGCAGGTTGCTAACGTGGTTCCTGGGAGAGAGTGAAGAGACCCCCCCCCCTTCTGCCTCTTACAGCCGCCGGAGCGTGAAACAAACAAACTCCTGACCAGCGCTAAAACAAGTGTAAAGAAACGGGTCTTTGTTTTAATGAATGATTAACCCTTGTGTGGTGTTAGTATTTTTGTGACTTAGCCAGTGTTCATGGGTCTAGTGGACCCGCTAGAGTTTTGGGTTTTCAAAACAACACAATCAAACAATTTTATGTGAAAATACT
>JAVQKC010016431.1:0-33045 GCA_036025475.1 Philypnodon macrostomus
TTGTGTCACAGTTAGTCTAATAATATGTGTATATTTTAATAACAATGAAAAAATGATTAAATCTGCTTAAGAAATATATGCTACATTTAATAAGGGCCAGAATCATTTTTTTGAGTGTAGTTACAATTCTATTTCAACACAATGGGCAAATCAAGCAAGTGTAGTGTTAAACCAAATAATACAATAAATAATAATAAAGCTAGATAATAGGTCATTGATTTTAGGGCTCTCATATCAGTTTGTTAGATCATTTTGGTAAATCTCATTAGGTTAGGCAAAATATTATATTTGCAACAAAGCATTATACAGAATCAGCTGAACTTAACCTAACCTTTGGCATTCCCTCAGCCACGAGTCAAACCAGCACAATGCAATAACAGCTCAAGACAACCACATTATAAAAGCAAAATAACAAACAGAGTTTTCACCAAGGTCATAACAAATGGCGTGTATCACATTTATTTCTTTTTTACATTGACAAATGATTTACTTATTAGTTTGTATATTAGTTTGTGTACATATTTGGTTTACACTATTTAAAAAACCCAGAAATATACAATTGTGTCATGGAAGAGAACGTAACAATAGGCAGGCAGGAACAAAATGGGGACGTGCACAGACATACCATTGTACAGTGTGATTTCAAATGTTAGAACATACTGCTCAGTCTTCTGAATGTTTCAGAGCACAAACATTCAATTACTGTTAATGGAGCTGGATATTTTGGTTCTTGTTTATTTCTTCTTAAAATGAATTCAGTTTTGTGGTTCTGCTATACATCAAACATGTTTCTGGCTTTGAAGCAGCAGACGATGTAAACAGAGTGGTTTGGGAAAAGATCATCAAGAGAGGCTAAGAGTGAGACAGACTGTTAAAGAGGTGTCTGAATTAAAAATCACTTTTTAAGTTCAGTCTTTTAATAACCTGGGGCCATATTGGATTTTTACATCGATTACTTCATTTATAGTAAGAGAGATGCTGGCTTAAAATGACCAGTTACTTGAGGTCATGTTTTACCTAATCCACAATCAGTTTTTATAGTTGGAGAACATTAATTTAGCTTATGTATATGTTTATTTAGAGTCAGTAAATCTTCTAATCCAGGAATGTCTTTAGGTGGGAGGATGTTCAACTCATAGTGGCAAGTCATGACCTCCTTTTCTATCACAAGCCAGTAAAGATAGCCAATACGGATTTTACATTTTTAGGCAGCATTATAACCACTGAAAAAAAGAGCACACAAGTAACACACACAGCAGAAAGCATTACTCTATTTGCATGCATACTTCTATTTTCTAGTTAATGGCAGAAATGGCAAACCTGAAATTATTCCAGACTTCACAGCAGCGGCAGGTGGTTCTGTTTTGACATATACTCACGTTCACCAAAATAAGTGAATCAGTCACATGAAAAATATGTCATGGTCTCAGTTAACTTAATAAGTCCAACTAGAAACTCCAATAGACTATTTCACATACAAAAAATGCAATCTAGAATGTGTGAAGTTGATAGAGGTATTAAAAAAATATAACAATAAGCTAATGGAAAAAATACAGCATCTGGAAATGTGAAATTCAGTCTATACAAGTAAATTCAGACAATGATTTTTCAGGGCGGGGATTACTGCACAATTTTACAGGAGAGCAACGTTTTAATTTTTCAGTATATGGAGAAGAACAATGTAGAGTGTCCCATTAGACATAATGTTTTCATATACCACAGATACAAACACAGATGTGGCTTTTGAGGACAGTCTTTGTTACCATGGCAATTGTCTATGCAGTATTGTGTCAGACTGGTATGCGGATGCTACCATTGAGTTATGATACTAATATAATTTTCTCACAAAGGAACAGGGTGTTAACGGTCTTGAGTGAGATATGACACTTGGAAAAGCTTCAGTGTCCATGGAGTTGGTCAATGATGCTAACCCCACAACAGTTCACACCATACGTGTGTGTGTGACACAAACACATTATATCCATCAAAAGACTAACAAATGCAACGTCCTCCAGAAAACCACCCTTCAAGCCCCTGAATCTGCCCTCATGCAAGTGTATGATACTTTGGACAGAAATCCACAACTAAGTGGCACATGTTGTGGCATAAGCAGCTCTAACTTTAGCTTAGGGAGAAAGCAAGCTCCAAGGTAACATGACAGTGTGAAGGATACAAGTCGTGACAACAGAAATAGAAGCAATGCTGTACAGGGCAATAAATTGTCTATAACACAGTCTGATAATGAAGGTACTGTAGGTGCAGCTGTATACGGAAAGAACCATTGAGCGGCACTTGCCTCATTAAGCTGAGGCATTGGAGGGACGAGCAGGTGTATGTGTGAGTGTGTGTGTGAGCCGGAGACTGTATGACATGATAAGACTTTGATGCAGTGAGTAGAGTGCTCTTTCCCCTGTCATCATGGCCTCTATTCACTCCTCACACATTCTTCATAACCTATATGCTTGGAGCTTCACTGTTTTAGTCCCTATAAGATCCCCCTTCTTCCTCCTTACTGCCTATTATTCATCTCATACACTGTAAAATTGACTTGGTAACCTTAGTTAAAAATTTGTAACAAAAAATCATCTATTACTTCTGTCACGTGTCTGAGCTCTGCCCATAACTGGTCAGTATCTATGGTCTATCCCATCCATGGCCCATAGTTGCAGGGGTAGGTCTCAGTTGTTCTATTCTTAACAAAAATCAAGAGAATTAATACATTTTCACATTTACAGAGTTCAGTTCAAAGAAAAAAAAAAAACATTTATAGGGTAACTTTGGAGTCTGAGTTGAAGTCTTTTTTTGTCAAACTTTACAGTGTTCTCATTTTTGTGTTTCTCTTACCACTCGTGGCTCAACACTAGGTTGGCGAAGGTGTGAACATCTTGTATTAAAAAAAGAAGAACCAATGGAAGAGGATCTATATGTCCGTAAACAGAGCTTAGTGGATGTTGAGATGGTGTGGTTAAAATATAGCACTGGGTGGGCTCATTTGGACTGGGAACGGAGGTCACAGTGTGAATGAGAAATCCTCACCCACAGAGTAGGGCTGCTGTGTTTGGTTACATATACCAAAAGAATTATGCATATGTTTTCATACATCCAGAACGCTGCTGCTCGAGTCCTGACCAAAACCAGGATATTAGTCCTGTCCTCAGGTCTCTGCACTGGCTTCATGTCACTCAGAGAATAGACTTTAAAAGCCCTATACACAAGCTCTGCTTGTGTATAGGTCATGGCTTAGCACCAAAGTACATCTCTGGCATGTTGGTCCAATCTCAAACCATCTCGGACCCTGAGAACATCAAGCACAGGCCTTCTGCTGGTGCTCAAAGTCAGGTCTAAACACGGTGAAGCAGCGTTTCACTTTTATGGAGCTAAAATCTGGAATAGTCTCCTGAAGATGACCTCAACTCTCACAATGTTTAAGTCCAGGTTGAAAATAGTTCTTTTTACCTGTCTATATGATGACTGAATGAGTCTTTTATCTGCACTCTTCTCATTTTTATTATTACATATATTTCATTTATTGATTGTTTATGTTTTAATTGTATTTGTACTTGTCTTATATCTCTGTGTATGATCCCTGTGTAGGAATTGTGCTATACAAATGAACTTGCCTTGCCTTTTCCTCATCTGGAATACACATTCTAATGCTGCCTCACAATTACCTTCTGTAAACCGTTTATCCATTTTTAATGTATTGCATTAGTTGATTATTGATTTTTGAGTATTTGTATTATTGTGTTTGCATTAAAGTATAGTGAAAAGTCATTCATTTATAATGGGTGACTGGAGCCTATGCAATCATGGGCCATAGCTGGGGTTCACCCTAAACAATGGCAGTGGGAGGAAACTAGAGCACCTGGAGCTAACCCACGGTCATAAAGAGAGGACTTACAGACTCTATCACATTCTAAAATTACCTTAATGCATTTTAGTGAAAAGTATAGTAAATTTAATAAGCCTTGTCATAAACTATAGAAACATTATATCTCACTGAGCTATTCAACCCTGCTCAACCCTGGCACTTAAACCATATATAGCGCAAGCCTTCCATACACTCTGTATCACCCTGTATGTCCAGCAGTGAGTCAGTTCATCAGTGCATTATCAGCCAACCTTCACCTGAGAGCTTCACTCCACAACCACTGGCTACAAAATAGCAGCCTCTCGCACCAGTGCAGTGATAAGATCTGACTTAACCTTGGCGAGGCACACCACCTCCAACAATAACACTACCTTGTCATAAGCAGAGAACATCAGCCTCAGGGGACAGAGCTACCATTAGGAGTGAAATACTATCAGCAGATAAGATACATTTGAGGTTCAGACAATAAAAAACACTGTAAAATCAGACAATACACCTGACTGAAGTTATTTGTACTTGATTATGTTAAATAGTGAGGGACACTTTTAAAATCTGCTCAATTAACAGTTTTTAATTGAATTGGTTGAGTCAATTGGTTTCCCTAATGAATCTGAGTTTATTTTACTTATCATATAGTTTAATTTAGTGTCTTTAAACACATTTTACATTCATTATCATTGTTCTATGAAACAAAGGGCCCCCCTCACTTTGCATTCCCAGTATAAACGGTAACTCCAACTCTGACATTTACTAATGTGAGGGGTGGGGCAGTGATTCAAGGGATTTATTAACAGATGAAATCCTGAGAAATTGAAAATTAAATAGATCCCCCTCAGCAGGTAAAGTAATTAAAAGTTAATGGAAATTTGGTGGGAGCACAGATACAGCGGCAGTTGTCAGATTGAATACATTACAACACATAATAATTCACTCGGGGACATTAAAGGTCAGAGCAGCACAGGCGTGAAGAGGTGGCTGCTCCGAGAATCACTGTAACATCTTTGATGGGAGGTGCAAACTCGATAACCCACTGATAAACTGTGACACAGGCTGTGCAGAATGTATGCAGGTGCCACACTGTCATGAATAAATGTTTCACTTATGACATTTTTTCACATTTGCTGCATAATTTCTGACATTCTGTAGTGAATAAATGTACATTCTTACAGGCCATTTTTACATTTCAGAATTATTTCATACAGCATAGATACAGTATAATTCCAGTCACGGCTTTTCCTGGCCACTTTATGGGCTGTCTGGATCCTAGTTTCTTTTTGTGCTATTCTTGAATATAGTGGAGCATAAAAAAAAATGCACAGTCCATTATTTCCCTTTGTTCCAACCTTTCTCAACCCTAACACATACAGAACAGTCATACACTATCAGACCATATGTCCAACAGTGAGTCAGCTCATCACTACATTACCATCCGACCTCAGAGCTTCACTCATTGCAATACAAATGTTGCTAAGACTATAATAATTAAGACAATTTTTATCAATCAAAAATAATCCATAAAAGTTGTTTCTGGCTTGCATAAAATATGTATATTTGAAGTGAATTTCTGATATCAGAGTGTTAGTAGTTAGCCCGTTAACTTCAATGTGATGTTAGTGATATATAATTCAAAATTTCTAATAGTTTTCATAAAGTGAACTGGTAGCAACTGAACAATAGAGAGTTATGAGGAACATGTTTAAAATGCAGCCCACATCTCAGGAGCATTAAACTAGACCCACGCTGTTGTACCCGACAGCAAGGTGTGTATCGACAAAACGCCCCCATACATCTGCCACAACTGCTATGGCACCTTAACGGGCACCTTAATCAGACATTGTGTGATTTCTAAGGGTTTTTATATTGTTAACGAGCAATTAAGAGGCCACGCCCCCAAACCATGACAAACTACATTCCATTAAAGTGATTCATGGCATTCATTCGTTAATTATTTAATTGTTATAAATCGTAGAAGTACCAAACTCAATCCAGTTCTGCAGCTTCATGATATGTAACTGTCTAGAAAAGTTGAAAAAGATCCAGCAAAGACTTTTTGAATTTTTGCGTTTATAGCTGTAGGTCATTAATTCATATTCATTGTAGAGTTACCAAAATCAATCGATTTCAGCGTCGTTATGATATGTAACTGTGTGTAAAAATTGAAATCGATCCGGCAATTAGTTTTTGAGTTACTGCGTTCACAAGTAGATTCCGTGGACGTGGACAGATCCATAATATCTCAGAATAATTCAAACGATTACTAGCCCACTCTTTAATTTTACCGGTGTTTCCACCACTTTTTGTCTAATACAAATTGCTCTCTTGCAGCCCTTAAGGGAAGTAGTTGTGGTGAAAAAGAAGTGCCTGCAGAGGCCTATTATCCACAGCGTCTGCAATGCTGATATGGGGCTATTTAACTTGAGCTTCTCCCTCTCCCTCTATCTGTCTTCATCTGTCTCACTCTGTCTGTGCTTCCCAGTGTTTGTGTTTGTGTCAACAATCATTAATCATGGGCAACACAACAAATGCTTTGGGACACTTTGAGTTAGGCTGTGGTTTGACAAGCCACAGCTGCAAACATGTGACACGCGAAGTTTACAGCTAATGTATTAACTATATCCATTTTGAGAAACATCAAAGTGTTATTAAAGTGTAAACATGCTTCAAACAACAGTAACTTTACACATTATTCACATTATACAGTATACATATAATAACACAGCATGTGTACAGTGATATTTGTACTGGATCTTCAACATTGGAATATAAAATGAAACTGCAGGCATTTCTCATATAACAGTAAAACATATAGAATCAGGGGGCCTTCTTATTTTTATGCAAGTCAAAACAAGAAGGCCATATAAATAATGCAAATGACCTCAAGACGTCACACAAATGCAAATGATAACTGTTGCTAGGCAACAGAGCTGGTTAGCAATGGCACACTTGGAGCTGAAACACACTTGTTGTGTGAGAACACCTTTACAGTGACAAACAACCTTTACCAAGGCCATTTGAGCACAGCTGACCTGAAACCTGGAGAAGTCTACCCAGATGTCAGAGCTTCAACTCTGTTTTGTTCTACAGTACAAGGAGAAAGAATTTGGTCTAGTATCACAGTGTTCAAGGTATCTACAATACAGTGAAGTTGATAAGGTTCTGGCCACATTAAAACATTGCTATGCGAGTCCCATACAAACCACTGAGCACCCAAAATAATGGACTACTGAATGGACACTTATTGAATGTCTAATGTAACGTGTATTGACTATGTAAACCAGTAAGATTCAAAACTCACAGTAATAAAAACTGATAGCTGAAGTTGTCTTTGTAAAAGAATTCAACAAACAAATAAAACACTTTCTGTCTGCTCTAAGCAGTGCACTTTTCCTTCTAGACCGCTAAAGTGGCACACACATTAGAACAAGCCCTTTCAAAAGGCCTGTTTCTCTCCTCTCCACCTCATTGGTTCAGGGAAGCAGTGACTGCAAAGCAAGGCCACATGTTTTATCTCATCCTTGCCACAGGCCATTATTCTCTGGATGCCTCTTATATACAACATATAAAGTGTTTTTGTCAAGTCAAGAAAACACAGGTTGAAGAAGAAGTGACTGACTCTTCTCTCGATGCAGCAGGGCTTTTCAGAGCTAAACAGACATCACTGAAAGAGGCCGGAAAGTACAAAAGAGCCGAGGAAAGGTCAAAAGGGATCAAAGAAGAAAAAACAAAGTGTCAGTAATTGTTCAAAGAGAAGACAGAGGCGCAGAAGAATACAAATCTGCAACACAATACAAAAGGGGCTAATGCTGCAACCTGGGGCCAAGCAGAGTAATAGCAGTTCAAGCCATCTCATATAAAGGCAATGTATGCAAAATTCAACACAAACAAGGTGGACTTTTGTATTAAGAGCAAACAATCATTTAATCAGACATAACAAATTTGTATCTTTTTTAATCATCTCTGTAAATGTGGCTGTATGCGTTAACACCAATTATCAGTTTCTGAAATACTCAGATTCAGTATGCTCGGTTTGAACCTCAGCAGGTGTGTCGGTACCTGATAAACTGTCCAATTTATAATCATTGCTGCAGATAGTGTATGTTACAGTCAGTCCTCTACAGTCAGTCCTCTACAGTCAGTCCTTACTAACTTTGGGGAAACTTTAACAAAGTGTGATACAAAGAAACTGTGTTATAATGCTGTTGGTGCTGTCCTGGGAGTCCCTCTGTCATATCAAGCTATCACTGCATTGATACTTCCCACATCTGCCTATCAAGGTCACATAGGACCCCTGTATTCAGTCAACATACAGCACACTTTATATTTTGCACATCACAACTTTTAGGACTGTATCACTAGAGATCTCCCGGAGAACACAAAGCTGAAGTGAAAATCCTCCAAAGTGAACAACCTGCCTCTTTTCTTTGAGACTCTCCGAGACATATCTGACAAGTCGGAGGATTTGCTCTGGCTCTTCCCCAGATATTGGATGCCTGTGCTGAAAACTTTCATCCTGAGCTCTGAGCTAAGCAGCATTATCATAGCACTGTATTTGAGCGCAGCTGATCTGATAAGGGAGGACCGGGAGGTTAAGGTGAACACGGCCCACCGGGTTGTGAACCTGTCAGCTCTAGATCACACAGTGGGTGAAGAATGAACCAGGAAGTGCACACACAGAGTGGGTAAGTCAAATAGGTCTCTTATTATAATAATAATAGCTTGGTTACTGGTACATAACATTATCCAGGCACTCAAAGTGCTTTGAAATAGTGCTATTTATTCACTCTACAGTTACACACTAGCAGTGGTAATCTTCAGTTGTAGCCACCGTTGCCCTGGGGCAAACTGATGGAATTGTGGTCCTGCTGTGCTGATAACCCCATTGAGTTACTATCATAATAACATATTTAAACAAAGCAAAGATGGCCTTGCCAAAGACACAACATCAACATAACCCAGGTGGGGATTGAACCAAACAACTTGTTGGTTATTGGACAATTGTACTTTTTCAAACACTGGTCCCTCATTACTAGGCTCACAAATCTATCCACAATCATGATCAGTAAAAACACCAAATGTGTTCATTACTTATGTGGTATTCCCCTGACATTCATAATGTGGCTGTTGACAGTTGTGATGTAGATGATGCAACCGAGTGAAATGCCAGGAGAAATAAAGGTTCATCTGTTTGGATTACATTTACACAACACACCCCTGTCAAATCTTGTGTAAACTACTGAAACATTAGTGATTGAAATGAAGTCAGGTCGACTCCACCTCCAACACTCCCACTGTAACATGTACAGTGTTTTTACCAACAGTGTTGACCCTATCTTGCATCTTTCCAAAGATTTCCAGGTTTTGCTGAATCCTCACAAAACAATTTCTTCTTTAGTCTATGACTTTCTCTGTAATTTTCATGATTGGACAATACTTTTTGAGCTATGTTTCAGACAGACATAAAACAAACCAATGCCAATCAGCATGAGAAGTGAATATAATATATATATTTTACAACATGATTATTATTTTTATAATTCATAACATTGCCCAAACTCAAATCTCTTAAACACAAGATATATTGCTAATGCAAACATTTCATTTTCATTTCTCTATTTTTACACTATTTTAAATGTGTACTGTGAAAACAATAAAGCCTAATAGCTCCTGTCTACGGTGGCTTGGACTTATGGCTGTCATAGATATAGCACAGAATATGATCTCCATCAAAGCTCAGCGGAGACTGGAGACACGGGGACTTCCATTAAGTGTGTTTGGGCTATCACCACAGTCTATTTTACAGCTCACTAGCTCTGGATGAACCTATAAAATTACTGCTGGCCTCGGACTGGTAAACCTGGTGTGCAGCTGCTGTTAAAACGTATATAAATTCATGACTCTTGTCCCGTCCTTTGAAAACAGGACGCTCATGCCTTATTCACAGTAAATATTTAGGATAGAATAAAATGATTCTAAAAAAGATTTTATGTTGATAATGCAATAAATTTATTAACTTTCACTAAAAGCACATCCACTGAAAAATGGAGAAATTGTGTCTTGAGTTTTATATCTGTCTCAACAGTACATACTGTAACTGAGGGGTGATAATGATTAACTATGAATTATAAATGAAAGTGTGATTTAAACAGTGATTTTATAGGCTCTTTGATAAAGGCACAATAATATTTGGACAATGAGGCAGAATAACAATAACAAAAACCCTAATACATTGTTATGAGTTGTCTGGCATAGTGCACATTCTGACTAAGGTGTAATTAGATTAAAAAACATGTAAAATATGGCTCATTGCAAATCATTTCAGATATCTCCTGTCTGGCACCGGGGAAGGTACGATGAGAAAAGACTAGCTGGTACAAAAAAACAATTTGCACAATGGCAGTTAATAATCTCTCTTGATAAATTACCTGAGTCAAAAAACATTCAAATGAACAAAAAAAAAAGCCAATGGAGATTGTGAGAAACAGACTTTATTGCATAATTAACTTGTCCTGATGTGCCAGAAGACTGAAAATCCAATTATTGTCAGCTGTATGCAGATGTCGGCAGAATTCAGTCGATGTGGATATAAATCTGGGTGCATCTCTCAATTAGCCTATTCAATGATTACTTTGACAGGGCTGTGTCAATGTGTTTTTGAATGAAAGTTGTACATTTTTGGTTAGCATTTCATGTTTATAAAAGCAATATGAGTTGAGAATGGTCTTTTTGGGACCTCTCTGCCCCCCTGCTATAGACACGCCCACTTCACGTCACAGTGGGGAATGGAATGGGGACCAAACAAAAAGTACATTATAACACAGTAGAAACTCCAGAAACGTAAATAGGGCTCCTTTAATGTAGTTTTGAATGTCAAGCCAAATGAAACTACCACGAGTCACCATTCCAGGGACCATTTTACACTATTTTAAAAGACAAATGCACCGAATAACATTTTTGGAGACTGGCTTGGGATCTTTTGGGTGTCGTTTTTGAGTCTTTTTTAATGGCATGTGAGTGTGAAATTACCGCTCCCTCACTTCCAATGACACTACTCTGATGGACACTGCGTCTCTACTTTCAGCACACACCTGTTTGCCCCTGGATAGAGAGCACAGCCTTCCTCATCCCTTTATATTTCAGTCATTATTGCATTATGCTTACATGCTGTCCTGCCTCCGGCACCCTCTAAGCACCCTACTACCGCCACCCCACACGGACCTACGCACACAAACACACATAAAAACGCTTAGTCCAATCTTTCAACTTACGTACGACATCTAATATAAGTAAAAGAGCATGCAGGGCTTAAGGAGCGGGCCTGATATTAGTTTTACAAATGGCAAACCGGATAAAGGAAAGAATGAAAGTTAGAGTAGAGTGAGTCACAGCACATCAAGGTGAAAGCATTTGTCTGCAAGGGCCGAGGCAAACAGCAGTGGACCCAACAGTTTTCATTTAGTCCAGAAGTCCATATAATATATCATTTAAAGAGACAGTGGTGATGGCTTTATGTGGGCATTACTGGAAAAATACTGAAAACAAAACTATGAATGCATTATTTAAATATGTTAAGTTTCATATTGGACCAAACAGTACATACATACATACACAGTACATAGATACATACAAGATATTTTACCTGATGTTGCATACTACTTATAATTTTGAACCATTTTAAAGCGGTTCTTGCTCAGTTTTGGTGTTCCTAATAATATGTAATGACAGCACTGAAATTAAATGCCATCTATCCATCCATCCATCTTCTTCCGCTTATCCGGGGCTGGGTCGCAGAGGGAGCAGTCTAAGCAGGGACGCCCAGACTTCCCCCTCCCCAGACACTTCCTCCAGCTCTTCTGGAGGAATCCCAAGGCGTTCCCAGGCCAGCCGAGAGTTTGACACATTTCCACAACCAAGAAACTGCACCAAAGTCTTATTGAAAAAACTGTTGGTCTTAGTGAAATAAACACATATAAAACAGGAATGCCACTGAATGGTTACTATGGTCTTAAATACTCATGCTCTCGCTATATACACAAATATGCTCAACTATGCAAGAAATCTGTGAACTCGCAACTAGCCTCCATGGCCCATAGATTTAAAAGTTAAAACTGAAAATTAAAGGCATGATATACACACACGATCTAGTGCAGGCCACAAAATCATAGTGTCTCATTAGAATACCCTTGCACTGGTTCAGAATACATCTGATGTTAAATGCAGGATCTGAGTCAGGTGTCCTAAGCCCAATCTGCCAATATGTGCTAAAGATACCTCTACTCTGCTGAACCAGCAAGAACTTGACAAGCTGTCAAGGCAGCTTCACTTTTTGAAATCAATAGACACTGTGTCCTTTTTAAAAGTATACCACTCACATAAAAGTGGCAAGCTAATAAAAAAAGACTCAAATATTACATAGACAATAAACACCTAAAATTTCATGGCTATGTTTTCAATTACATTCATCACTGGTGTTGATGGGATTTATATGGGGTGGTCATACAACGCTTGAGAAACGTCATTAGTGCTGGAGTGGACTTGCAGCCCTTTCCATTTGTTATGAATCTATTTCTGGTTGAAATGGTCTTCATTAATGCTGATGGCTGCCCTCCCCATGTTAGAGGCATCCAGAATGGATTTAATATTCCCTTGGAACATATTCTATGAGTAGGAGGCAATGTGCAAGAGCTACTTGGGTGTAGACTTAAGACAAGTGGCAAAGGGAGTGGGCCTACAACTGGCAGGACCCTTCAAGTCTATGTAATGATGGTTGCAGGTTTGAAAAGTTTTGGTTAGAGTTTTGCCAGTATAGCTGCATCATGGTGAATCATCAGTTTGGTACAGCAAACACAGTGAGGGGGAGGAATATTTTATACTTCTGGGTATTCGTAGAGCAAGAAGTAGACACTCAAACTAAGTCAAAGTAAAGTTTGCAATTGAGAAGGTGATATATTGATTGTGAGTGATCTCTAACATGTATAGGATTTAATGTTCTGGTAAAATATGTGCCAGAGATTAGGCATGTTAGACAATCTAATTAGCTAATTCATTTTTGACAGCCAGTATAGAAAATATGGGCGTCAGGTGGTTTTCAGATGTTCACTACCTGAAGTTTGAATGATGCTTTGATGATGCCCTTTTCCCCTTCCTCTCCTTCCCAACTCTCTTTGATTTACTATGGTCATGAGCTTTGGGTAATGTAAATCATTTCTTATTTACGGAAGGCCTAAGAGGACTTACATTGCAATTTTCATTTTTTAATAATTATTTTCCCGAGATAATTAAATGGTTGCAATGAGAAAACAATTACTGCTTTTCCCAAGATTTAAAAAAAATATATATTATCCCGGGATTTCCGAAAAACAATAGTAGTTTTCTCATTATAACCACTTAATTATCTCGGGATTCGAGAAAACAATTATTTTAAAAATTTTATCTTAGGAAAACTAATAAAAAATAAGTTCCGTGCAAGTCCTCTTAGGGCTTCCGTAGTTATTTCATCAGCCAAAATTCCTTTAAATGTCTTGTCTGTATGACACTTTCATTTCCGCCTGTAATTCTGTCTGTTCCATAGTAATTTCCATAACAATCATCCAAACAATAGAGCCATATGCAATAGGAAAGAAAAGGTATGAAAATAAAGATAATTTGTTGCTTAACCGTGTTGATGGTTGCTGACAGTTATGTTTTCAAAAGTTTAAAATGACTCAAATTGAATATATAGCAAACACAGAATTACCCTGTGTTTGAACCCACCTTCTCTCTAGGGTCAGTATAACAGCAGCTCCATTCTCCACTGCCTGTAGGTGCCACGTGTGTCAGGCAGAGGTCAGGGGTGGTTCTCAGTTTGATGAGGAGCCCATGCAATAAGATCAGTGCAGCCCCAGTCAGCTGGTGTGTTACTGACAGTATATGGCCACTTGATTTCATGTGAAGATCTGGGCAATACACTTACAATTGTTTACCTAGCTAGCTTTTCATTCAATGGCACACAAACACATTTCAGTAGCACTAATTATGAGTGCAAATATAAGCAGGATTGACCCCATCAGTGATCACCCCTACTGTAGATTAAGGTGTGACTTAAGGTGAGAAAGCCATCTTTGGCCCTATAGGCGTTCAGTATATAGTATTCTATACACCCCACAACACCAAGGCCAGCTGAAGCTGTTTTGTGTGTTGCATGCTCCGCCAACTGAGATAAAAAGTGAATCTATTTAGTATTTGTAGATAGCGCTTTGTGTCTTTTAATATCCCAATTATCATAGCACTGCAACAACTTCAGCTCTATCAAAAAAAGATCCTATATAGATAGAAAATGATTATAGATGATATAAGATGTATATATATGTGTGTACCAAGGCACACTTTTTTTTACAAAATCATACAAAAACACATACTTGCACTGTTCTCTAAAGCAGCAAGCACACATGTATTCTCCTTTTCACCTCACCAGCTTTTCTCTTTCATTCACCTCGGAGCCATAATCAGGCTCTCTAATCCATTGCCTTACATTAAGAGCTGCTTCCTCCTCGTTTGGCCTGTAGCGCTCATTGCACTAGCTGTTGACAGTGCCGTTGTTTTGCCCTCCTCGCAGTCACAGCACCAAGATGGAAGCGGAAACAGAGACTCGTCCCTCTGGCTCCTCTGTGAAGATATCCTCATTTTGTGTTCTTACCCTTAAACAAGACAAGCTCCTTTTTAAAGCTTTTGTCTGGGAGATGTCACTGGCAAAACAGCACGCTTTTGGTCTTGAGCTATTTCTAGAAACCAATCAAATGTGAATGTGTTGATTGGGCTCTATGGTGGGGGTAATAACCCCCCCCGTACACTTTCTTAGGTACACCTATTCACCTGCTCAATAGTTTCCTTATCAGCCAATCACATGAAGCAACGCAATTAATGTTGTTAATATTGAATACGAGTTGTTCACAGGATTTTCACACGAAACCAGCTTCGCAATGACAATAAAAGCTTTGTATTATATTTTCTTATTTAGAGTTTACAGAGAATGGGCAGTAAAAGAGAAAATAGCCAGTGAAAATGCCTTGAGGTCAGAAGAAAATAGCCAGGTTTGAGATTATGTTACAACCAAAATCTGCAAGAACATCTCCAAACACACAACCAGCAGATGTCCACACTTTATTTCACTTTATTAGGTACAAAGTGTAATTAAAACACTAAACCTAAACTTCATTCATTTTTTTTTAACTCAAACAAACCAAGTGCAGTATAAAAAAGACTAAATGGTTGAATAAAACTGATTAAAATGATCTTGTCTATTAAGATTGTGTTGGGTAGCTCACCAACACCATCTAGTATCTGTGACTTTGTTATAGTAGTCGTAGAAATAATAATTACTTTATATAGCACTTTTCACACAGATTCAACTGATTCATATTATAGGCAATAACAGCGCTTATTAGAATGGGTGCTATTTACTTTGTAGAGCTCTTGACTTAGGAACATTATTATGATACTTACATCAACTACATCAGATTAGTCACAATCTAGTTAAGCACCATTAATAAATGTATTACCAGCCTAATTATAAACAGGATTCTGTTGGAGCAAGCTGAGCACGACATGTTATTGCTGCTCCCACTACTTCACACTCCTAAAATAGTCTTGGTGTTCTTCCGCCTTGCCTCCCACTATGGTGGTTTGTGAAGCCAAATGGTAAAGGGAGAAGAGGCTGGTGGCACTTAACACCATGTCCAATAAATGCATGTTTAAAAAAAAAAAAAAAAAAAAAAATATATATATATATATATAAAATGTAAGCTTTTATGAATCACAGCATTGACAGCAACCTGTTTGGGGCAGTGGTAAGTATTCCCTTGCTTTAGAGTGAGCGACCAAGAGGCATACAGCTCTGTGCAAATGTTTTAGGAATGTGCTAAAAAATGTTGTAGAAATGTTGATGTAAATGTTGTTGTAAATGTTGTTGTATTTATTTATTTAATTTAAAATTAAAATAGCAAGCCCAAGTGTCTACATGACAGTACAAAACTTGAATGAAAAGAAGCAGAGAGAAGAATATATTTTAGATTTTCTGCCCCTTTTTAACAAAAATATTCACTTTTCACATTCTGTTTGCCAAAAAATATTTACTTTCACATTCTTTTTGACAAAAATATTTACTTTTCACATTGTTTGACAAAATATTTGCTTTTCAGTCTTTTTAATAAACATAAAAATAAAAACATATTTTTATAATCCTTTTTTGTAAATGTTGTTGTAAATGTTGTATGCTGATATGTTGTTTATACAAAATGCAAATAAAAAAAATAAAAAAATGCATTATTAAATTATTTATTTTAGTGTGTGTCTGGATCACCCACTGGGTCACAGATCTTTACAGCTTCTATTTAGTAGCCATCTTGTTTTAGTAAACCATTAAGACAGAAGTCTACCACTACTGATGAAATGGTGCTAATACATGTAGAAAACAAGACCTGAAAATCTGCAGGTTAGTGCCTTCCAATATTTTCTCCTTGCTTCTACACAAGTTGTGTGTTGTGTTTGACATTCAGGGAAATGGGAAGAGTGTTGACTGAGGGTTGAAATAATTGCCCTTGAGAGGACGTCCATGTTCACATATGACAACCACTGAACCGTGTAAAGATCCCGCCACCAGCCTCCAAGTAGCACACCAATAATTACATTCTGCTTTCATCAAGATCTCTCACATTTGGGGACTGTGGCCGTGACATGTGGCAGACGCGACAAAAGAAAAGGCCCTCTGCAAAAAGAAATACCGGGTCTTCGACAGATTGCAGCTGTAGAAAGTACATGCACCACTGGACTCAATTATAAACTAGCCCCGGCAAATCCAGCTCGCATCCAAACGGATGTAAATTGTGTTTACTGTAGCCTTTTTCGTGAGTAAACAGCATTTATTTAAAGCTTTGTGACGTGTTATTAATCACCCTGTCCACAAACTATCACATAGGAGCTGGTCAAAGTAATTACCACTGTTTTAGGGTCTGCATTTGATTGATTAATCAATTTTCATATGTCGCATAAATATTTATGTATAGGGAATAATGGGACACTTGCAAGTCCACAAACATTATATCAAGTTATGTTCTCTTTTATGTGTGTATGGGTACATCAGAGGAAATTCATTTTGTATGTTTTGGCGTTTGTATACATGTCTCAAAATTAATATAATGGCTTGAAATTATCATAAATCATTTTGAATAGGAATTTATAGCTTCTAATTGACTGTTCAAAAAGTGTCTGGGAGATAAAAGCAGAAAAAAGCATTTTATTCTCAGGTTTGGATTGTGATTCTTCTTGAGATTCTGACCATCTATAATGATATCTACGTCAGAATTCATTAATCCAAACTTTTCAACACGTGACAATGTATTTGAAGTGAGAGGAGTTGTGTCTTATGTTCTTTCCATTTCCACATCATTATTGAACTACTGCTAAGCCACTAATTACCCACAATTCCTCCTACAGTAAGAGTCATCAGCTACTTCGTCATCTGGAGCCCATACTCGTCTATGAAAAGACGTGATAATGTGCTACAATTACAAAAAAGAATGTCAAAACAATTAGGTTCGTCTCAGAGTCAAACTGTGACAGTCCTTCATGTGGTAATTATCTCTCACCAGCCTCCCAGCTATGTTTTCACCCAACCACCATTTACTTCACAATATTACTTATTCTTATTAAATCATCATGGAACAAACAAACACACTGAAGCAAGAATGGAAATATAGACATATAGAGGCACTGGAGTATGAAAAATCCAGCCCACATTTTGTGTTAATAAATTATGTAAATTATATAAAACAATACTGTCTAACTGAGTAGGATATAAACCCAGGTAAACAGATAATATATGGATGACATAGTATAAATTATTCTCAAATGATTAACTCATGATGACAGCTGAAATGATGACCTGTTTTGAACATAGAATGATTTGAAACAATACCTAGGAATCACAGTGAACGTTTGGATAAAGTAGCTGATTGAATTATGGGTTATGTTTGCAGCTGGCAGCTGCTTCTTCACAGTATGGTCATTGAAAAGTTATCTCTCTCCACATGAAAATAGTCAATTAATGGAAATGAATGTGTGTGATATTGTTGCAGCACAGATGCTGACTATTCGTGTATTTTTTTAAGTTTAATCTCACAACCCATGTTCGATGAACAGCACTTTGCATGCTCAAAAATACCTGCAGCTTTATTGAAATGCCTTCACTAATATCACATGTACTATATAAAGATCATTATCTTATCTACATATTTTACAAAGAAGTGAATTGAGGAGTGCAGTCTAAAGCTGTTGCCCTAAATGTGTGACACTGGAGAGCTCTAACAGTCTAACTCGTCCTGTGTTTATGTAAACATTTTAGTCTAAATTAGGCTTGGTCCTGAGTAATGACTAAAAAGCTATTACCCCTGTCATTTCTTTTTCATGGCGATGCTGGTTTGAAGTGATTTTAGATTTTGCTCCATTAAACTAATTGCTGACAACAACTCTGAGTGCTTGTGTGCCAATGGCCCCACAGTTCCCAGGGGCTCTCTTGAGCAGTGCAGCTGATATGGAGTGTCATTCAGAGAGTCCAGAGCCCCATCTGAGCCAAACCGTCCCGTTGGTGCAGCATAGACAGCTGAACCCCCCCACCACAACTCAAACCTAATTCAACTGGATATACATACTGTATACTGTGCCACTTACATTACTCAAAAACAGGCAAAGTCAAACAACAACAATAGTAATAATAGCATATAGATTATGCAACATTTCCTGCCTCCATTTCTTGGAATTTATATCTGATTTGGCATGGGGGTGACATGCAATACAAAATCTGAATAATCTAAAGCTATTTCAATCAATTCAATGTTATCATCTCTTAGTTTATGGCAATATATCATCGGTGGCCTGTTCCTAATATTTCTCATGCAGCACATAGCTTTGGCCAATGCAGCCTTTCCTGTGACTGATGACTAGCAGCTTGCTCACATCATTGACCAGCCTCTGGACATGATGCATGGAGCCGCAGCTCTGTGTGTTCATACAGACTCGTGTATGTACGCTGATGTAAGACCCTCATGAGAGAGCCAGATCCTGGAAAATAATGTCAAGTACTGCTGTAACATTATGGATGGTGGTCGTAGTAACCCTAAGCACCTGTTTGAAACCAGAGTCCTCTCAAGGCACATGGCATTGTTTTAGACCCAACATCCTTTATCCAGCTACTTACCTATGGCAGGGTTCTAGTGCCATTTGTAGCACTAATAGATATAGATTGTTTGCTTTTAGAAGTTAGTTGGTTATAGAAATTAGCCTATCACATAACAGCAAACCAGTACACAATTCCATTTTATTTGTATAGCCCTATATCACAACAAAGTCGCCTCAGAGGGCCTCAGAGATGTATATAAACAATAAACAAAGTTAATAAAAAAACAACAACAAAAAACACTGAACTTCAAAGTCAGTTTATTGTTTGAAAAACAAAATATTGAGTGAGCACCAGCTCTGTGGGAAAAAAAAATCTATGTCATTTCCAGAATGGCCACAATGGCTCAAGATGAACCCTTGTTACAATCAAGGCCTGCAGAAGATGACCAACTGTGAATGCCCATAACGTCAAACTTTGAGCTGATGCTAGCACAGCTGAAGACCACACCCAGCACATTTTATTAGTACAGGGTCTACCTAATATTGTGGCCAGTGAGTGTATATTTTGTAGAGGTTGTGTTTGTCTATGGTGAACATTTGTCCTAGTGGAACATTGGCTCTACAGTATTTGTTTTTGTGTCTGTCATAGTGGGATTGTATGAGTCAAAACAATGATCACAGGCATTTATACTAAGCTTCAGATCGCAGAACATTCCCATGATCCTTTGCTTTGGCACAGTGAAGGTCGACTGTGAGCAGCTGGGATGGGCTGACAGCTGGGGACCTCCACAGACTCTAGGAGACCCCAGATGTTTCACTATCTTTCCTCTTGTCTAGTCTTCTCTCATTTACAATCTCTATCTCCCTCTTCAGTGTTGAAGGAATCGAACTGGCAAAAACTGAGTTACACAGCTAAAATGGTTGTTTTTGCCAATTATACACTTCTCCCTTTGGCCCCCCATATCCCAGATGTAGCCAATCTTGTGAGAAGATGTCAAAATTATGCAAATGATATTAGCAAGACTGAGCTGGAGAGTGGAAATCTGTCATTTTGATTTGTCCTTATTTTTAATGCTTTAATTTCAAGCTTTATAAAGTATGTCGTTTTTCAGACGTTTATAACAGACTAATATATACGTCATTAAATTGTATTTTCTATTGTCTTCCAAAATACCCCTTCATGTTTGAGGAGTCAGTCAGATGTCAAGTAAATCGCATTTGAAAGATAATCTATGAAAAGTCTGGGTGTTAGGTCGACCAAGGCAGGGTCTGTCCACGAACACAGTAGGATGTGAAATTAGCTATGACGTCATCAAAATGAAGGTGCATTTTACTTTCAAATATGTCTCAAAGTCAGGGTTTAACTAACCCCATTCCAAACTTGTTAGGAGCTATAGCAGACAACCATTAGCTGATTTTCCCTTTTTAAATATGTCAACAGACTGCTTTTTTTTTTTTGCCCAAACTGCACAAAAGTGGAACATTTAAGATAAAAAAAGATCTACATTTTAACAAGATTTTTGTAAAATTATTTTACAAAAAAAACGTGCCTGTAATATCCTGTTTACGCTGCCTTTGTGTCTTTGGCCACAACAGACCTTGCTTTTGTATCAATGTGTGAATGTAGTGTTTGATAGTAATGGGAGGCGTGGTATCAGATCTCCGTCAGGCCTCAGGGCAGTTGTGGCTACCGAGGCAGCTTACCACCACCAATTTGAAACAGTTGAATGGATGACAAATGGAGTTAATTGTAAAACTCTCTGAATACCTTGAAAAGTGTTATATAAATCCACTGTATTATTTGTCCTTCAGCCATCACATGTGTACATATACACCCACATCATGTTATCAACTGGTACCTGTATGTGTGTTTTTTTGTCTCTCCTCTCTGACTCATGGTCCATCCTCATTTGGTCCTCAGACTGGCACTACCTGCTCTCAAAGACCTGCAGAGAATTTATCAATCCCTTCCAGTATCACGTCCAGTGCATTGAAAAGGTTGGACATCCACAGTGGGAGGTTGTCAGGCCTAATCAGCTCCTAGTGGGTGGTGTTAGTGGGCACAGACTATACAAGTTAACCGGATGAGGTGAACTTTGTGTGTGAAACAAACTAAAAGGCACTAATTAAAAAAGAATTACACGGTATTGATAAAGTAAAGTTCAAAGTTCAACGTTTTTACTCTTTGGATGCAGATCTCAAAATCAAAACTATCTAGTCCGTGGCATCTTTAAAGTTACTTAAATCATCTTTCTGCCTTTTTCTGTCTTGAATATGTGTGTGTGTGTGTGTGTGTGTGTGTGGGGGGTGTGTGCGTGTGTATGCATGTGTATGTATGTGTGTGTGCGTGCCTGTGTGTGCATGTGCGTGTGTGTGTATGTATGTGTGTGTGCATGTGCGTGTGTGTGTATGTGTGTGCATGTGTGCATGTATGTGTGTGTGTGTATGTGTGTGTGCATGTGTGTGTGTGTGCATGTGTGTATGTGTACGTGTGTATGTGTGCGTGTGTATGCGTATATATGTGTGCGTGCATGTGTGTGTGCGTTTGTATGTGCACGTGTATGTGTGTGTGTGTGTGTGTGCATGGCTAAATGTATTGTCTTGAGGCATTGTTATAAGCCAACAAGCAAATAAACAGGTCTACCTAATAAAGTGGCCAGTCGAGTAGAACATAATAAAGTTTGACTGTGTTGTATTTCATAAGCTGTTACTTGATGTGCCTCCATAATTAGCAGCAGATGCACAGACCTTTATGACGGTGTGGGAGGATGGCAGTAACAATCAAACTCCATCTTTTACTGCAGTCGTCAAATGTTAGCTTGTATTCTCTGTTACTTAGCATTTAAGATGAGAGAAATATGTCGGAAAAGTTTCTCTAAAAAGTACTTTATCCCACTGCCTTGTTCTGTCTCATGTGTCTCCTGAAGTCTAGTAAATGAAATGCATTGAAAATGAAATGCATACGTTCTTGAACCAAAGGCATGTGAGGTAAAAATGTGCAATAACTACTGGACCTCAAAGATATACAATATGTCATCGATTATTGCAATCAAAGCCTCCAGAATGAGATTTTTTCACACTCAAATTAAATCATGTATAATTTAGTTTTAACAAATATGTAGCTCCTGTAGCATGTTCCTGTAGTATTAGTAGATCTATGTCCAGATCTTGTTCCAGGGCCTTGGTCAGGAGGTACCTAGATGGAGGATTAGCCTATGTGCATGTTTTGTTTTAGGTTCTTCTTCTTCTTCTTTAGGTTGAAAAGTGGGCCAACAAAGGCACCGTAGTGAACGGAGACAAGTACACAGGGGAGCTAAAGCTAACGGAACGATCCAGCAGACAAGATACTGTAGCCTGAAACTACTAAAGACGTTAATGCTTGGTTTGAGAGAAATACAACACAGTGAAGTGCAGTTTCTTGCTTATGGGGCGGCATTATAGGAAAGCGGTCATAATGTTACACCTTTATGATGTATGTCCATATATGATGCACTTACAAGGTCACCAAACATAAAACAAAGACAACCAACTCTATGTGGACAGTGGACAATAATGACTTCCTTGTTTGTAGGCTATTTAAATGTACCCACAACCTAGCAAATAAAACTTTTTGAGACTAGAGAAGTGTCAAAGAAGAAGTCTTGTGGTGTGACAGACGAGCACTAACAGGTAGAAGCACAAATTAGGAAAATGGTGTATGAAAGCTTGTCAGAACGCCTAAAAACAGTTAACGTGTATGATGGAAGTGTGGGCTTGTCACAGATGGATGACTGAAAGGAAGAAAAGTGTTGAATGGAGGCGGGGGTTTCAGTGGCATGGAAGAGCAGGCATCAATGGCTGCCTGGATAACACAAGGAAACATGATAGAAAAGACAGAGTGCCCCTCTTTGGTGAGGAAATATATAGAGACTTAGAAAGATGGCAGCTACAAATATTCAAAATGCATTTAAGGTGAGTCATGGCAGATGAATAGGGCAAAACATTTTGATTGTATAAGTCAAATAATGGCATAAACAAGAAAACACATATATTGCAAAATGTACTTAAGAAGCATCAATTTTTGTGGGGACATTTTCAACAAATCATATGGAGCCATAGCTGATATAGGTTTTAATAAAAAACAATGTATGGATATTAATTTGTTTTTCATAGCAACTAAATCTTCAAAATCTTCAGAATATAATTTGGTGATTGTAGGCACCACTGAATGTTTGACTCTAGTCTATGAATATTGATTGAGTTAGGTAGAAATCTTTCAACAAAAATTGTAAGTTAGTATTGCTATGTTTTACATGTAGTGTTTCTCCTTGACACGTATCTGTGGAACTACAAATATTCAAACAAGAGCAAAATCATTTAAGGACATGGGGAAGTGAAGAGATGAAGCGTGACAACATTTTAAAACCATTAGCTTTCTTGCAGCTGCACTAATCAAGATTTTATGTAAAAATGCTGCGGCATAAATCAGACACTACGACGATACCCATTAAATCTACTTATTGAAAAAAATGACATTCTGCTGATTGGCCTCGGCTGTGCAAGGGGATTTATTTGTCTGTTGTGTACACTTGCGTGACAGCAGGCGAGGAAGTAAAAACGTGTGATTTGGCTCAAATTTACCTGAAATCAACGCGCCACCGATGCTCAGAGAACCCATTATGGAAAACCATTTTACGCTCAATCCAATAATATAACTCATCACTCCTGGGACCAGTATGGCTTGTACAGATGTGGCCGTATAAAGCATCTGGCGTGGAAATATTAAATGGCAGTACCAGGATTATGAGAAAATAAGGGTCTGATGTCATCCTGTTTGAAGCTATAAAGATGTCTGAAATCTGATCAGCAATTACCATCCAGGCAGCAATTCAAATCTCTGTCCTCAAAGATTATCTGAGAGTAGGAGAATATTATGACAAAAATCTAATGGAATTATTTTAGCTGTGTAAAGTGTATAGGAATGTTAAATAAAAATACAGATACACAAAAAAATACAAATTGGAAAACATATAATAAGTAAGTGCTGTGGATAATATTGTGGTTGGCATTCTCAACTCTCAAGAAAAGGCTGTGAGTTCCATCCCTGGGTCAGCTTGCGAGAATGCCCGCATGACCTCCCGGTGTTACAGTGTCCAGGTTTGACTTGCAGACATTTTTAAAGTCATGAATGTGTTAGGAGAGGTTCTGACGATAAATTGCCCCTATTGAATGGACGTGAGAGTGAATGGTTATCTCTCACTATGTGTCAGCTATGCAATTATCTGGCCATTGTTCAGGGTGTACCCCACCCAAGGCCCATATTTGCTGGGATAGCCATGCATTTCACAAGATTATGTAAAAAAAAAAATTGCCGGGCACTACGGTTTAAGGAGAGTATTTACAGACCTGAGGACGTGAAGAGCTTTATATTGTGCTTCTTGTCTTCTGTTAAATCTGTCAACACGCTGAAGGGCCCCTGCGAGGAGTCCACTGGGATCCCTCAGGTGAACGGTGCCACATTCTGACTGTCAGGACTGTATAAATATTCCCTTTGTGTTTAGGGGCTTTAACACTGTATAATTCGTTGTTGATGTTACTTAAAAACAAAATCTTAGAAACCGATTGCTCTAAAAATCTCACTTCAACGCTCCAAAGTTACACACCGTTATACATGTAATTGTGTAATACATTTTTATAGTGTATAGTCCACTTTTACAATTAATGTTGCTCCACTAATTCCTCCAGAGGGACGCCTAATCCAGTCATTTTAGTCCATAGATGTGGTACATCCAGGGCAATGGCCAGTTTGACACCCACTGAACTCTTTACTTCGAGGCAACTGAAAATACGAGTTAACTATTTGAAAGTAATATCAATTTCATCATTTATTTATTTTTTGAAAGCGTAAGTAGTCAGATTTTACAGTGCTTATTCTTTGGTGTTTTTCCACAGTCTTGTCTGTTTAAGGCAGTTCTGTGAAGCTACTCCACCTGTCAGTTCTGGTTGTGCTCCGGTAACAAGATGAAAAGCCGGTTTTGCATGTAGCCTCCTCGTTCTTTTTGGTGTAACCGGAGGGTGTCATGGATAAACAGATTTTGTTTACTTGCTCAGGTACTGTGGGTCATAAAAGATGCAATGTGTTTTCATACATATCTTTTATTTTGAGCTTGGTCCATGTATGTGGCACAACATTTAGTCATGTTTTGTGTGGGATTGTGATGATTAGCTATGAGAGTACAGAGGCTCTGATATATTATTATAAGGTGAGTAAACAAACAAGCCTGGCTTTGTTCTGAGTAACAGGGGCAGGTAGTAATAATTTACATTTACTTGAGTAACCATTTTTCAATATTTTTCACATTTAAGTGTAGTTTAATTACCAATGTTTTTACTTTTTACTTTGAAGTAACCACATTTTCTTAGCTGAGTATATTTTTTTTACACTTATTCTAAAAAACAATTAGAAAAAGAGAGAAGATCTGGGAGTGTGTTACAGTAGGCCAGGCCCTAATAATGTATGGCCTGTTTGAGTAAACAAACATGCTTAGCTGCACTGAGCACTAGGGTCCTGACTACACATGATTCGACCTGGCTTTTGGACTTTAACATTGCCCTTTAGCCTGGCTTCATGTTGTGCCCTCTAAACCACCTCGTCCTAGGGACAGGGAAGATTTGGTCCGAAAAAGGAGCCAGCAACGTTGGTGGCCTCATTTGGCTGTCGGCCGGGCAAGAAATTTGGCCACCAGCCCACTGTCCAACCTCAGCATTATGGACGTGTGTCAAAACATTACCTCATCGTGTACCTGATCAAAGGGCCTTGTTCAAACAAAAATCAATCTATAAATGTCCTAAAAGAGCAAGAAAACAAAGAGCATATTTGAGGATCAGGTGCAACTTCACACATGAAATAAAAAGAGTCAGTGATGAAGAGAAGATGCATTAATGAAGTGTTATTGTGTTGACGACTCAAGGACAAGATGCTCAAGGATGTTCATATTTTATTTCCTCTATAAGCCACTACAATATACATTATATTATAGATCTGTGACACTGTGAAAGAGCTTGTCAAATAGATGAAATGCCTACCTTTGGTAAAAAAAATAATAAAAAAAATAAAGAATTGTAAGAAACCCTGCAATTCCGATGCTGGAAATGCATTTAAGTATAAGTATTTTTTGAGAGCTGTAGTTACATACCATATCAAAAGCAGACATTGGTACTAAATATATATTTTGACACATTGACTTTGTACAATGTAGGAATTACAATTTATTATGTTCAGTGCAAAGGTTAAGTTAATTCTACATCAACAACAATTCCTGCAAAAATGATAATTCTAGTGCACATTAACTCACCGAAACACCATTAATATTTGAAAAACTACCACCATGTCGTCTTTTGAAAAACAAACAATATTTTATATGACTCATTTCTTTGTGAACTCAGCTCTGTGTAAACTGGCTGAATGTATTTCCATGCACTATTTGACAGGAATCTGAAGTAGTTGGAGAACTTTTAACTAGTTGTGTAACTCTGTGAATGGAAGTGCACTTTAACTAAAACAATGACTCATTTTATTCATAATCATCTCACATCCACCGCCCAACGATGGCTTTAACAGGAAGTGTCTGTTTTTAGCTGGGAGCGGACATGTCTAATAATGACAGAGGAGCTTTGTCCCAGGTGAACAGTGCAGAAATGCTGACATACTGCAGCATACAGACACAGCCATTCACCCTTACAGGATTATTTACAGAATATAGAAGATGATTTATGCTCAAACTCTGTGTAAGTGACGCTCTGTCCGACAGACGGGACATTTTTAGGATTACTTTACCAGACAGTTGTTTTCACCAGAAGGCCTGCGACTTTTAGCTTTCAAAATTGACAAATACCTCAAAATACATCAACGTACGTATATTCCATACCGTGCTGACTGCGTATAGATACAGTCAGTAACAGCGGGAACCATAGGAACAGCCACAATAACGGCCACTTCGGTCACTCCGTGGGGGAAAGCATGCCATTCTTTACATTGAAGAGAAGCTGCAGAATTGCCTTCTACTCATCAAATACAGCTGCTAATACAAACTAAATAGGCCAACAACGTGGTCCAGCGATCCAAATGAATGTGTTAATTACCCAAGTTACCGCTCATTAGCTGCTTTGTACATGCTAATCAAATGCTAATGCTAATCCGGCTGTATCGATTTTGTATAGCCCACTTGTGTATTTGTTGAATAAACATTGAGTCAATCTGGACATTTTTCTGGCTTCTTCTGACTTCAACCACAGAAAATCTTACACTTTTGTTATTGTGGGACCACACATACATTCTTACTTTAGGACTCTGCTTTTGATTTTCAAAATTGACAAAAAACGTATCTTGTATTAAATCTATATTCTATACCGTGCAGAGTGCAAATAGGATTTCTGAAGAGATGTACTAAATAAAACATCAAACACCAGATTCTGTCTTTACTTACAGTATGGACTTCAACATAATCATCTTCTGCTCATATCCAAGAAGCTGCAGACGTGCCTCACCCCTTTTACCTAAATCTGAGTGAGATTTCCTGTGAATATTTTATGGAATGTAATTGAAGAGAGCTGTGGCAGCACATTAAAATTAATGTCATGTTTGTGTCGGCTGCATATTTTCACCCAAATGATTGTAATGGAAATGATCATGTGCCTGAGCCTGCATATAAAGAGAGGCACTGCTTCTCGGCTAAGTGTCTGGGATGCTAATAGGAAGATGTTTTATGGCCTGAGTCACACAAACAACAGGAGGTGGAGGTGTGGTGGCGGAGGACACAACAACAGGGCACTGCGCATAAACCTTTGAAAAATTTTGAAACTAAAAGTCAGCAGCCTGTGATGGTGGATGTAATTTTTATATGTGTTATGTGTTATGTGTTATGTGTTATGTGATATGTGATATGTGATATGTGTTATGTGATATGTGTTATGTGTTATGTGATATGTGATATGTGATATGCGTTATGTGTTATGTGATATGTGATATGTGTTATGATTGTTACAGTATGGCTCTGGAGAAGGTTGTACAGCACTTATAGGAAGGTTGGTAGGTTGATCCTCATGACAATTTCATACTGCCGTTGTGTCCTTCAGCAACACACTTCACACATCTTGCTTGAGTGTATAAAGGTAAGAATTTCATTGTGCATTGTACTGTGCATATGACAATAAACACTTTGAATCTTGATTGTCTTGGTGACTGTGTGTTGGTCAGACAGGCCACAGTGTGTGTGTGTGTGTCTATAAATCACAGATGTACCAAGCTTCATCTTCATCATGCCTGAGTGCATATATGAGTGCACCATATAAAACTGTCATCGGCTTGTTCATTATTAAAAAAAAACAATCTATGTCTGACAGGAGATCATTGGTATAACAACTGCACCGGAAACCAACAATACAACAGTAATGAAACTGACTAAAGTTGGCTCAAATTTACTGTTCTGTTACTGACATACTTCCAAGTTACAAATCTAAATTCTTCTTCTTGTTTGCTTCCCTTCTAACTGTTAACTGTTAACAATGATTAATTATAAACTCTAGAATAATCTGAACTGACTAAGGAAACCCACCCTCAGTCTGCGGCACATCACACATCATCCTGCTAATTGTCTTTCCTCTGAGACAATGGCAAACTTTTCGAGCAAAGTGGGGAGGCATGTTCAGCAACGACAACCATATGGCTCTTATTAATGAATGAATACACAGTAACGGCTCATTAGACACAAAGGCAACACACTCCTCTGTCACCGCGGCTAACAGGGGTTGCCTACCCCAGTGCATTGTGGGTAGAGAAGGGTGGCTCTGCTGCAGAAGGCCTCGCCCGGCATGGTGCTCGATCAAGTTTGAACACAGCAGATGGGAACGGGCAGGAGTCACCAAAAGCCAAGGGGGCCAGATTGACTTACATACGTGGTCAATTTGAAGAATATTCAAATTAGTAGCAGTTTATTGACGTATGAATGTAACATATTTCCAAGATACAATCACTGGTCACTTTATTAGGTACACCATGAAATATGAAGAAATATGTCTGAAATCAAATATTTTAACACTGCATTGATTTACAGCATTGGATAATTATCCATTTGTGCTAACTATCAGCTGACCACCTAATAAAGTGACCACTGTGTGCAAAATTTACATTTGATTTATTATTATTATTTCACTTTTTAAACGTGAAAGTAAAATGTTTTATATTTTGAGGCTGAAGTTAAACACACCACACATCATTGACATATCTGTGCATGTGTGTATTTTTGCATCGCAGCACTTCTTAGTCCTTACTGCTGATCTTGATTTTTACTGCAGGCACGACTTAAAGAGTACATGGTTAAACAATGTACTGATTTCTCATAGGATCATCCACTTTTTACCACACATCGTCTGTTGCTTTTCCAGTCAGTGTAATACTTAACAGATTTGGGGCTTGTCAAAAACACCTATATATACATTCAGTTCTTCTTTTTCTTCTCATTATATTTCCTATACACTATATTCTTGCAGAACACTGGTGAAACAATGTAAAAAATAAAGTCAGACAAATCTCAGTTTGAAGGTTTTTTGTCTAAGCACAACATGGCATCTGAATCTGAATAAGATCAGCCAGTTTGCTCACACATGCACCTTTTACATTAGTCATATACAGCATACGATCGGTAAAGTTGATCTGTCACTAATTTGAAACATCAACATTAAGTTCTAGTTCATTTGCAACTATCCACTACATTTGACTGTCTCCAGATCATCTTATAATTGGACCGCTTACAATTCACAAGGTTCACTTCTTCCTCAAGCTCAGACACATCTCTAATCATCTCCTTTTCAAAGACAATGAGAAAAATCATAGAGTGAAAGGCAAGGGGCGCAGTATATTATTTCACTCTATTGCACTCTGACCCCTGGAGCCAGGCGCACTCAAGCATGCACACTGTTGCCTGTGTGATGTGCAGAGACTATTTCTACCAACACAGTGTATGGTAATTGATAGCTCTTGTAGAATATTAGTGCGGTAAAGTGAAAATAATTCAAAGAGCCTCGAGTTGATTAGATTTGCTGTTTCAATATATTCACAGGCTTAAATGTGGTAAATGAGTTTTTCTAATCTGAAAATATAAACATTGCTTATTGAAAGTGAGTTTTCAGAGGAAGGGTATCTGGTCGGAGATCTGTGCGTGATGGGTAAATGTGCGTGTACAAAAGTCGGAGGCACATCGCTGCATACAAATATTTCATTTTTACTGCTGCTTCAGAGATGCAAATAGAAGCAATCAACTGGAAAGGGGTATAGAGATGGTTTCCCATGAGGCAATGCAACCAATTATGCATCATTTTAGATCAACTGTTTGTCATCACACATGGGTAGCTGCAATGCAGAATCACAGATGAGCCATCAGCAACCACGCTTACAGGTTAATGTATATTCTTTGCATATTCTTTGTCAACAGCAACTCATAAAGTAATGTTTAGCCACAGGTAAAAGACTAAGACTAACATTTAAAATGTTGAAGCAATGACTGATGTGACCATTTCAAAAGTCTTAACAGTACAATGACTTAAGCTGCCAAAGAATTGAATATATATTTCAAAATTAAGCATCTTTTTTTTTTTTTTTTACATTTTTTTTTTTGAGAAGTATGTTTTATTTCGACATAAATTTGACTAATAGAAAAACACTATTTAGCTCAATATTTGAGATGAAATGTTATTGCTTGATTTAGAGCAGCTCAGTATATTCAACATTTTTTTGTGTTTTTGTGTTTTGTGTTAAGTGTTAATAGTTGGGTGGTGGTAAATCAATTTCCCACTTAGTTATCCGTTTTTAAATCATTCCTATTTAGAAATATACAAACTTCTGTATATTATAAGTCAAAAAGGCCAACTAAAACCTGCAAGGCGTAATGGAAATTGCATATATAAAGTTGTAAATAATTCAGCGGGTGAACTGGTGACACACACGACGTGCTGACCTTCAAAAAGTGGTCGCACACTCACTTAGATGAAACCATGCCGAGCAAAAGCCCTCTGGATCTCCTAATGATCTGGCTAATCAGGTTCCCAAATGTTTTTAAATAAGGCCTCTGTAATTTATTCAGATATTCCAGGCACATTCTTCATTTCATTTGAAATAATGCGAGACAAGGAGAGGAAGGAGCACAGAGACGGCACTAACGTGAGAGGGGCAGAGAGAGAGTGAATCAGAAAGGACTAAATGTAATTTGTCAGTCCATTCAGAAGTCAACACCAGAAATCTGAATTAACATAGAACGTGGAGGACTGCTCTTTTATTGGACAGGGCCACTCATGACATTTTCAAGCCAAACTTTAGCGTGTAATGATGAGTTAGAATGTGTCGTTACTACCGATGATTTTCACTGCCATCAATGGATAATCACATGAGCTTTCATATTTTTATGGTATACAAAAAAAAATCAGGAATAACATACCCGCTCACAGGTGAAGTAAAAAACATCTCTTCATCATGGCACCTGTTAGTGAGTGGGTTACATTAGGCAATTTGTGAATATTTTCTCCTCAGTGTAGATGTGTTAGAATCAGAAAATATGGGTGGGCCACATTGTGATGGACCAACTGGTCTGAGCATCTCCAAAACTGCAGCTCTTGTGAGGTGCATGTAAAATGAAATAGTGCAATAGTAACTGCACTTTAAGGTCAAAAGGAAATAGTGCATGCTATACAGACTTTGAATGTTTCAAATGGAATATGTGCAAGCTTTTAGGGCAGATGATGGAAGAATGTACTGTTGTGTGATTGTTGTTGATGTCATATTTGAATTTAATGAATTATGAATTTTTGTGCCCTTGATGTCCAAACCAGAGTTCTCCTCCTGGGAGACAGTAAAGGCTCATCTTATCTTGTCTTGTCTTGATGTGGACCAGGAAAACAACAAAGAAAGTAGCTTATGTGGTCCGATCCGACAAGCTACTGTAAGTCAATGCTGGTTCTGATACAAACGTGCATCAGTTTGTTGTGTATAAGTCTTCAAACAGGAGACGAAAACAACATTAGGCTTGCAAAAAGACACCAATACTATACACCGGTCTGTATAATGTGACACATGCACATACAGCACAACACAAGAGTTGCTTCAGCAATACACCTAGAAAAAATAAAGATGCAGAGAGAGAAAAATATATACAACTTTTCATAAAATCACAAGAGAAAATGCACATAGCTGTTGTGTAACTATTTCTGCTGCATCAGTGCTTCTGAAAAGAAAGTGAAGCCATAGCTGAATCTCACAGATATGGTCTTGTTAGGTACTGTACCAGTATAATGTATATGGCCCAAACTCACATTGTCACTTTGAAATACATTTGTGACTTAATTGTGGTAGCTCAAAGAAAAGTGCTTTGTTACTGTGAGGTCAAAAATGCTCTCCTTAATAAAGTCTGTGGACAATCCTATTAACCGCTCATCTGTCAAAGTGCAAAATCATGTGATCACATTTGAGGAGGATAACAGAGGACTGGATGTACTAATACCGAGGCCAATGTCCTGTACCTGATTGTAAAATAAAGTACTATGTGTTCTGAGCTGCTTCATTCAACACACTTTGTGTTTTTAGTTGAATCATTTATCAGGGTCATTTCCAGTTTAATATTGTAGCCTTTTGTATTTGTATACAAGAATCAAGCAATGCATTCACAAAAGACCAAGTTAAGACAAAGGGGAAAACTGAATTTAGCGTGGAGTTCGGCTGATAAACTGAGTTGATGGATGCTGCAACCAAACTCACCTGGCTCCACTACGCTTTCTTTAAAGTACCGTATTTTCCGCACTATAAGGCCCACTTAAAAGCCTTTAATTTTCTCAAAAACCAACAGAGCACCTTATATATGGATTCATTCTGGTTGTGCTTCCTGACCCAGAAGACCCAGGGCACGCTGGAGGGACCATGTCTCTCGGCTGGCCTGGGAACGCCTCGGGATTCCTCCGGAAGAGCTGGAGGAAGTGTCTGGGGAGAGGGAAGTCTGGGCGTCCCT